>CAEFZY010031177.1:0-30126 GCA_903066815.1 Brachyrhaphis roseni
TCATCATCATCATCATCATCATCATCATCATCATCATCATCATCATCATCATCATCATCATCATCATCATCATCATCCCCCAACATTGTCACCCACTGATGCTATTTACTGCCCAGTGGTCTATCCTCATTCCACACACTACCACCAGATCTTTTTTGTTTTAATAAAATCACTTAAACAATTAATTACAGTCGCCTTTTCTCCTCGCACACATCCCCCGCTCTCCCTGCTTTCCTCTCCTACTCATTCCCTTGTGTCGTAGGAGATACAGGCGGTAATAAAAAGACGTTTATTGGACGATTTTCTGGAGGCCTGTTGGTTATTAACATGTAAATTAAATCATCACAGCTGTTCCATTTTCAATCAGATGGAGTTTGCGGGAGGAGGGGCACAGACGAGGACCCAAGTGCACTGATTTTATTACGCACACCTTCATTAGGAGCCCTGCAGCCGCGATCGCCACCTCCACAACAATCAACCTCCTGACATACGCTCCCACAAACCCACAGGGAGGCAGGCCACGGACACAGAAAAGTCACTCACATACACGCACATAGAAGTGGAGAGAAAACGTAAAACATTCTCAAAATTCTGCTATTAGCACTAATATAGCAGCAATACATTTTCACCAACCCTTAATTAATCTAATGCTAAACTGCAAAATGTGAAAGCATTCAGACCAATTTAAAGAAAAATACAGAAATGTCAAGAGACGATTCAAAGAAATGTTTTGAGAACAAAGTTTTTGCAAAGTAATAGTGGGGAAGCTGTCCCTGATTCTCTTGACTGGTGATTCCACTACTGAATACATCGATTCCTCATAAGTAGATTTTTATGTGCTAATGGGGCTTACAGTTTTAAGAATTTCAGACGTAAAGGTAAACATACCCAAATACCGTTACTGGTCACATTTTAAAATGGTGGGATTTCAGATTCTACAGTAGCAAACTAAATCTTTTTTTTCTACCTTCACATTCATCAGAGAAGGTTTCCTGAGCATTTGATGACAACAAATACTAAAAACAATTTCAAAGTTAAGAGTCTTTATGATTTTTGGTGACAGTAGATTTTATTGAGGAACATAAATTAAAATGTACAATTCTGGAGCTGTTTTTATTTTAAATCTGCACATAGTCTTGTTGATTTTTTTTTATTTGGTCTTTCAAGTAAAAGTGATTTGCTTTGATCTGCAACTCCAGAAAATCTTGCTGATATGCCAAGAAATTATTCCTTTACCTGCAGTGAACAGGTGTCATATTGTCATTATTTTGTGAAATCTCAGAAAGGAGGAATGCTTAAGTGAGAACAACAACTGCAAATCAAGCTGAAAATGACTGTGCAATGTATTAGTGGATATAAAACATCTCTTGCATAGACAGACTATATTCCAAAGTGGCCTAGCTGTTAGCCTTAAACTCATTGTGTTGTGACATCTTTCTCCCACTACCGAGAAAATTATTTCTAATAATTTCACAGGCCCTCTTTTGAAAATATCTGAACTGTCCCTTTAAGAAAGCATTTTAGGACATTACTCTATGTTAATTTTTTTTTTCTTTATCCTATCCAGCCAGTATTAATGACTGACTGGCAGGAGCCACATAGATCAATACTTTTACCCTGATTGTTTCAGTGAGTGCCTATCTTGTCCTCTAAGCTTTTGACCCAAACATGAAAAGTGACATGCTCTTAGAGACAATGATGCCTCGCTGATGGCTGTAGAAAAAAGCCTCATGTCTTTGAGCGGAGAGCACCCAGACCCCTGCAGGCCCCCGGAGACAGGAAGGCAAAAGGCAGACAAATGGCTATAACTCAGAGAAACTGTCAGAAAATGCAGCACATGATTGACTTTATCAATGACCATTTATTCAATGCATATATATGTTTTAAGGGCCTTCGAGAAAGCAATGTCTCATAAAGAAGTAGTATTTAAAAGCACGGGACGACGAGACTATAGATGTGATGAGATATTGGTAAGCCCGCATGGAAAGGTTAATGTTACCCCCTGAACACGTTAATGGTTTTGGTTTGACAATGGCCTGTGGGGAATACGGGATAAACCACAGAGAATCTAACTCAACGACACATAAATTGTACATTTTCAACAATTTCATTATCATCCACACCATTTTACGCTGACATATATCAATAGGAATGAAGTGGATGGTCTTATTTTTCTTGTTCCCCTTCCCCAGCTCGCAGCCTTGAGAGGATATTGATCTTTCATCTTTTTCCGAGGAAGAATCACATTATTGCCAATGGAGAATAAAGTGCCGCAGCCATATGGAAATTAAAGCATGGGGAGTGGTGTCATGCCGCAATAAAGTAATGCATGCCAAAACATTAGTAGCATCCATCTTACTGAAATGAGCATGGATCAGCTGATTTGCAGCGTTAGAGTTCATAAATACTGAGTTTTGTTGGTGTCATAATAAAACAAAGACTTATTAAATTTAGACCTCCATCAACAATGTACTGTGCTGTTAAAGAGCACTTACAGCTTTCTTCCAAGTTTATTTCTTTGTCTTAATTTATCTAATTTCAAAACAAGACTAAGAAATCTAGAGTGCGTTTTTTAAATGGTGACTGACTGGGGAAAAAAAGGTATTTAAACTAAAGTGACCAAACTCCTTCTGTTCCCCTGACATGTTTTATGTTTTAAATGGAGCATCGGTGGGGTTTTTATTGATTCATAAAAGTTTATGGAGGCTCATCTCATCAATGGCATTCCTAAATTGAGTGGTGCAATGCAAAGAAAAATAAAGACTTTCTTTCATTCTAAGTCCTTCCTGTCCTGAGCTTCTGCCTACTGGTTTTATCTGTCCATAGACAGAACAGGCAGTGAACTGCCAGCGCTGTAGCTGATGCTTACAAAGCGCAATGGCGGCGAAGTGTGTGTCACAGTGGGACACAGCCGGATGCAGCACGGATGAACCGAAAAATAAATTTCCTTCATGACGCCTCAGATGTAACAATGGTGGACGAGTGCACCACTAACACATAGCTAGCATGTGTTTCTGTGTATGACAAAGATATAAAATATCCCGTAGGTCAGGGGTGTTCAACCTCAGTCATGAGGGGCCGGTGTCCTGCGACTTTCAGATGTGTTCCTGGTGCAACACACCTGAATCAAATAGCTGAATCGCCTGCTCATTATACAGTCAGGTTCTTCAGAGTCCTGCTAGTGACCTGATTAGTTGATCCAGATGATGTTAAAGCAGAGAGTCATCTAAACGGCCGCCGTAATCTAAACTATTCTGACCCCTAAATAAAAGTATAATTGTGGTCTAAAAGCTTATAATAGCAGCCATCAAGTGTTACTTAGATAAATGAGTCCTTTACATCACTTTGGACAAAGTTTGGCAGAGTTATTTCAGACACATTGGAAGGCTTTCAAAAAAGAAACACCCATTTCAGGTCATGCCACAACATTTTAATCAGAAGTAAGTTTGGACTTTGACTAGGCTATTCAAAATCCTTTCAAAACCAAAACAATCACACTGTTAGATGTTTACTCCATGTTTAATTAATATGAAGTTGTTTTTTTTTACAGATCCAGGTTAGTTTAATCAATTAAATCATCATTTGAAAACTACCCTCTGTGTTTATTCACATTATTTTTGTCTGATATTAAAATTTGTTTCATGATCTTAAACATTTAGGCATAAACATAACAAATCCATAAGCGGGCCAATATTGTTTCATAGCCCTGTCAAATGACACCTAAAAAAACTAACTAAATGTATTTAAGAGGACATAAATAGTGATGATTACATTCTGCCTAAAATGAAGAAAAAAAACAATATGGAAACACAAATTCTGTTCGAAGATTGCACAGCGCAGTGACAGAGGTGATGCATGTCTCTGCTTTTGGCTTGTAGCAGCACCAGTGAAATAATGGATTGACCTCTGGTCTGCCTGCCAAGAGTGGCAGCATTATAGCAAAGCCAGTGTGAATAAAAGAAAAGATGGTTATTTTTATCGCTCGATTGAAATGCTGAAGGAATCTGCCAGTGGGCTCAGAGTGCTTGGTAGTGAGGAAGATAAAATCACAGCGAAAGTGAGAAAAAGGTACAGAGAGAATTAAAGGCGCTCTGAGGAAAACGTTACCATTTTGGCATTGTTGGTGCTTCTGCTGCCCACTTTTAGCAAATCAACAATAACAAGAGTGCTAAAAGCACATTCATAATTTACATAAATTATACATTAATCCAGATTAATTAGCATATATATTTGAATTAGGATTTGAAGGCTTTAAGGCCTGTTTTGATTATTCCACTCTGATTTATACCTCAGATCGATCTGGAAGGCGGATATGACTTTGTATATTCAGCATTAACACATTATGCTAATGGTTGCTAATACTGATATGCATATTTAATTAATTACTAAGTGGATTTTAGTCATCTTCGCAATGCTTTTCCATGGAGAGTCAAGTATGTTTGTTTTACTTTATGTTCTGAGAGGCTTACAGGCTTTAATATTCTCCAGTTAATGCAAGGGGATAAAGTTTGTTAAGTTCTGGCTGGTTTCCAGCTTCTGTGAGACAGTAAAGGCCCAACATGTCCTCAGTCTTTATGATTATTGCAGTCCTGAGAATCATGCACATCACTGCACTAAATTACCTCATTAGTAACAGTAGTTAGGGTAACGATGATCCCCCTATAATAAGTTACCAGCCTTTATGGATAATCCCAGGGAACTGTACATGTCTATGTCAAGCCTTATTAGCAGCCCAGAAATAATATCTCTATTGGTTGAATACATCAGTGTAGTAAACATGCTCATTTATTGGCACAGGCTGTTGTTTTATGACTTTATCTCCAGTGGCAACGTAACTCCAGCACAGGTCAAGCTGGTTTATTGCTGCGGCACAAACATAATCGATAGTACTGATGCAGGGACGTCATTTTGCAGACTTGTTCAGAATTAATATACAGAAGACTTCACAGAACTCAATTTGAAAGGCAGGATATGAAGTTAAGCCTAAAGTAAAAAATAATAATAATATATTATTTTTATTAAACCAAGAAGTTTGTTTCTGATAGAAAATCAGACAGGTATCTCTAATAAGATAATGTATGAATGTAAGAGGAGCATCAACTTTGAAGGAAAATTTACATTTTAAAAAAATGGCTTGTTCAAAACTATTTATGAATTGTCAATTACCATAACAAATTTGTTATTAGAATTACAGCAACCATGGCATTTTAACATCTACTTTTAATGAACAGTTTTTAATTAACAGTTTCTGCCTTTTGCCATCACTTTAGTCCTTAGGTACCTTCATCAGATTCCGGTTGGTACTCTGGCTGGGCCATTCCTAAATGTCACAATTGTTTCAAGTAAGAACAAACATGATGGTAAAATAAAAAAAATCTAACCTCAATCTGCCATAAGAACACTGGTGGAAATATGCAAAAATCTGTTGCGCTAAAGAAAGGCTTGTTTGCTGAAACAACTGAACATCAAAATTTTCAAGATTTTATTTGTAAAACAAAAGTCATAATATTAATGCTCCTCTTCACAGTTATTCTGCTATTTTCTTAGTTTGCCTCGTGCAATTCCAGTACAAATGAACAAGTGTTAATGATTAAAACATGACGCAATGCAAATGAGTTCTAGTGGTATTAATACACAGGCAGCCTAAGAAGATTCAATTCAGTAAAATGCTAAAGTTGCACAAATATAAAGAAAGGTACAATAGAAAAAAACCCGTCAAAAATCTGGTAAACGAGTAACTTTCATAATGTGCTGCATTTTGCTTTAATATGATTCATATATTCCATGATACACAGCCTTAAGCTTTTCTAGTATGTAAATGTGATCGTGTTCAATATCTATTCATGTTTTATTTTCTTACTGTTTCTCAGGTAAAGGTGCTGGGTGACTCATAAAATTATAAAAGGCAGGGTATTTATTTATCCCTCTGCCATTTGCATATTCCCCACCCACCAATCACAGCCTGCCCAACTCGACTATCACAGAATACCACCACCACCCTCCACCTCACCCCATTAATGCCTCCATCTCTTGTGTCACATGCAACATTGCTTGTCTGTTATATTACATTGATCAAGGGGTGATAACTTGTAATAATTGGATGTTAAATTAAAGAGCCCTCTTCTAGTTCTTGCCATCTCAATTTTAATTGTCATTGGGTGGCAGTTATGATGATATATGGGGGATTGTGTTTTGTGCAGTGGAGCATGACCCTGATGAGTAATGTTCCTTTTGACTGCTTGGCATCTCTCCATTTCTCGGCCTTTGCCTTAATGCATGCCTGCTGCTATGTTGAGGAGACTTGGGAAGACGCGACAAAAACAAAAATAAAAAATAAAAAGAAGATCAAGCATGAATATGGCTCTGGGTTCTCGAGGGAGAGGATTATCGAGGACAACATGAAAAATATGTGTTTTGTTTCATCCCCTTGTGTATACATTTGTGTGTTGTGGTTTGCTTTGTTTGTCATGCTATCATCTTTTGTGTGCAGTTTAGTCAGTGCAGTTTACTTGTCTTAGCCTGAGCCAGCTGTGCTATCACCTGACCTCAGAGTGACAAAACAGAGTCCTTACCCCTTATTATGAGAATGTGAGGTTAAAGGTACAGTCACATAAGACAGGCAGCTCCTCAGTTCCTGACCTCTGTCACTTCCCATCTATATGAACCACTATAGGCACCATGTTTCAGAGCACTTTACTGTCAGAGTATAATAATCTGCAGAATTCATCTTCCAAGGCACTTTCCTTAGCGGGGAAAAAAGTAAAGTTACTCCAGAAATCTTCATATCTGGAGTTAATGCAATGGATTCCTGTAAAAAGCAATGCATCATTTACAATAGTTCCCTTGTCCTTCTTTCTGAGCTTTGTAAAAGTAGTCACAACCACAAACCTTTATGTAGGTCTATTTATTAAAATTTATTAAATTATTGAAAATATTAAATAAAAGTTTTCTTGCAAGCATTTATAGACGAAAAGCATCCTCACTGCACAACACTGCTACCACTATGTGTCATTGGGGGAGATTGTATTGGGGTGAAGGGCAGTATTAGTTCGACCTCTGTAGCTCCTCCAGAGTTAGGATGGTGTAATTTATAACTTTACACTGATTTATACTTCTCAACAACTTTATTTCCAACATGTCTCCTGTATTCCTTCCCCAGCTTTGTGTTGGTCTATTGCAAAAAATCCCAATAAACTGCGTTAAACACAAAGGTGACGTGACAAAATATGAAAAAAATTCAAAGGGTGTGAATACTTTAGAAGGGCACTGGAGCTAACTGAGTCATTAAAAAGACATAAAAACAAAAATTTCTTAGTAAATGTTTCAAAAAAAAACTAACAATAACACAGTGTTGTAACACAGCCAATATCCTACATTAAAGCTAACGCACGGAGCCATGACTGAAGCAAAAATAAACCCGTTTGAAATCTACACAAACAGTCTTCAGGATAAATCTTGCACACCCACAGATAAATATACTGTGCTGCAGACACGTAAACACAGCAATGCAAACATCCCGGGACATCCTCGGACAATCCACACAGAGCATAGCTTCTCTCCCTGAATAAGCAAACACAAGCAGGGACAGATAGCAGGTGTGCCAACAGTTCCCGCAACAAAGCAAAACAAGAGGTACAGCCCAGGCGCTGAGACCTGAAGAGCAACAAGGTTTAGAGTAAATACTTACAGTATACACACATGCACATATTTCACACATTTGCACACTATATAAGCTATCTTCTGAAGGCTAATACGGCGGGAAATTACCATATTCAACAGGCTCATCCCTGTTAGCCTCACAAGCAGATAAATGATTTGCCTATATTTAAAGAACTATCGCACATTAGTGTCATCATAAAATGTGTGTGCGTGCCATACACACACGCAGATGGGTTATGCATATGACTACGTTTTTCTATGTATCCACAGCAGGATCATCCTCCATCCATCCTGCTTTTCTTTGTGTGTCCCTGTGAGACGCTTGCTGTCGAGGAGCATGGCTGTGTATGAAGCTCCCTGGTGATGCGGAGCCAGCTCAGTAAGCTGACAGTGGGTAGGAGGGGGTAAAACACCAGCGCTGACGATTAGCATTAGCTTCCATGGGGCGCTGCGATGGCTGCTGGGAGGTTTCATCGTTGCCTTAGACCTCTCTCTTCATTGCGATGTGACAACCCCCTGTGGCATGATGCACTTAGTTGATTCTGTGAACCAGCTGCATCTAAATCTCTAGAGATGGAAGTTCTAGTTTCCTGCTTTCATCAGTATTGACACCAATGGAGTCATCTTCGTTGGATTGTTTCTTTGAAATCTTTATTAGTTTAGTTTAGCAGCTTTTTGCTCAGTACCCAGTTTAACAAAAATTATTAAAGCCAGACCTAAGACGTCTTCTGGCTGTCGCAGTGTGACTTGTGCAAGGACTTCTTAGCTGCCAGGGGAGATGGTCACAGAGCTTAGTTGGCAAGCAGATCTTTCACCACTGCCACCAATCCATATTCAGTGCCTTGCAAAAAAAACTAATGCGCATGGACATTCTGTTTTTTTTTTTTTTTTTACATTTTCTTACATAACACAAACTTTACTGCGTTTAATAAAATTTTGTGACACACTAACAAAAAAGTAGCATTCAAATTGTTTTAAAATTAAAAATTGTAAAGGTGTGGCAAACATTGGGCAAAACTATTTTTACCCTCATACCCCTAAGTAAAATTAGCTGACCACGCCGTGATGACACAGACACAAAGGAGCTGTTGAGAGTTGATGCAAAAATGGATGACAGAAGAATTCTGTCATTGGTCTGCAAAATACTTTAGAGGGTTATTGTGTTATTCTAGTAAGACAATAACCCTCAAAATATAGCGCAGGCTTCCTTTGAGTCTTTTAGAGCAAGAAGGTTCTGAGTACAACAGGTAAATATGCAGATATGTTTACAAATGTAACAATAAACCACAATTATAAATCTACGCCTGTTTTTGCGTTCCAACTATGTCTAGGTAACATACAAGAAAGCGATACTAAACCTTTTTAATCTTGATCAGTGATTACACCTCCCCTGTGCAGCTTAGTCGTCTTTCCTCTCCCAATGCACTCAAGACTGACAGGTGCACCTTGATGTAAAGCTTGTTCATATTTGACTGTTCATATGTATTCAGGCTGGTTGATACAGAGACATTCACGTCTGAATGCTCTGACCACTGAAGTACACAGCAGAAGGGCCTCAACAGGTTCAGGCAATGCCCAACTATTGTCTCACCTCAAACTCCTTCCAGCCTGTCAACTCAGTGAGCTGAACGTCCTGACGTGGACAATAGGTTGCATTTTAAATGTCCAACAGCTTCTGGCTATAAGAGGTTTTTTTTTTTTTTTACATTTGTCATTTAACATTATATTTGTGTAAAAAGTAACTAAACTGAGTTAGTATGGAAAATTATACTTTCAGAATTGTTTTCATGTGAAATTGAAAGCTTATCTGTATCAGTGCCTGATTAATATATATACGCATTGATTAATATGACAATAGTAAAGCTTATGATACAATTAGAAACACAACAAATGAGTAAGAGGATGGACTGTTGTAGAGTTGCTGTTGCAAAAGTGATTTTGTATTCAAATCTGTGGTGTTTGCTTGTGCTTTTTGCTGCAAGCATGAATTTTCTCTGGGTACTCCTACCTCCTACATCTGAAAACATGCACAATTAGATTAATTAGAGGCCCATTCAGGTAGGAGTGGGTTTGTACACAAAGTGTGGGCCCTGTGAAGCATTGGTGAACTGCTGCAAGTGCCTGACTCCAAACCATATTTACTGCTGCAGGTACCCAGCTCCTCTTGAGTCAGAATCGTCAAGTTTGCAGTTATATTCAATAAATTAGAATAGGTGAAGTATTGTGCTAGTAAGGTTTTGTGTTTTGAAGAGAAATTGTCTCTTCAAAACAAGCAGACATTCACATAATGCCTGAGTGAAAATTTACTCTTATCTATTGTTCTTTAATAGCACCTCATCAGCCTTGTATTCATTGAACAATAACTGGCAGAGATTAAGAGATGCTTGGCTATTAATTCCTGATAATCAGGTGGTGCCCTGATTTACAAAAATCCGAAACGTCATGAATAAATGACCATGACTCTTATTGATGGGTATTCATAGCCAAGCAAAACTATTGTTGCACAACGCTGATATGTCTGTATTAAACATCAAATTATATTGGTTTTATGTATTCTAATCCTCGGAAAAAAGAAGTTGAATTTTGGGGGTTTAGTAGCTGTGAGCTAGAACCCTCTAAATCAGGGGAGTCAAATTAATTTTCATTTTGGACCATATCAAAATAATGAATGTTCTTAAAGGGCCAGAATGTATTGATAAAACCAATTCAACTGTTCAAAATATCAATAAATATTTGTTTGTCTCAGCTTTCAAGAAGTGTTTCTTAAAATAAAACAATATTGAATGTCTTTTCACACTGATCAGTCCATCCATGATTTTGTGATTGTATTTTGTGGGTTTTTTAACAACCAAAATCACAGATTTTGTTGTGCTAATTTAGAAATATTTGTAAAGAATTGTTATATTTGTGCTAATGTATGATGTGAAATGTGACTTTTTATTAATCGCCGTATCAATCACGGACTATAATTTGACATCAAGGAAGGCTGAGGCAGCAGTCACTTAAACCCAATGTTTTTGGCCAATTTGGAGGAAAGAATTGCAGTAAAAATCAGAAAAAAATTGGAAATTTGTAGATTTTGTGTGAACGTTGAGTGAGTTTTGCAGATTTGTTGAAAAACTGGAGAGGCTTATTCATGCACTTTGGAGTCTAGAGGGCCAAATAAAAAGCTACGACAGGCCACATTTGGCCCGCAGGCCTTGAGTTTGACACATGCTCTAAATTAAAAGAACAAATGTACCAATATTGTCTAATACAGTGTTATTTATCAGTTATATTGAAATAAATAAAACTTTTCAACTCTACACCAACTTACTGAGCTGCACATGTAATAAAATGGGTGAAAAAAAGCATAGGTTACTTTGAGCTGAGAATATTTTGGATCTCTAGTAGAACATGGCAATTAAACCAAACATATGTTTAGGTCTAAGAATGTTAAAATGTGTGTCAGTAATAACAAATTCCACATCTTAAACCAAACACAAAATATAAAATACAATTATTCCATACCAACCTGAACTGGTTTTGCTCTTGGACAACCATAAATATCTCCATATAACAAAATATTCTACAACAATATCTGTGCCCAAGGTACAACAGCTGAAGCTTCACTGAAACCAGATAATACAACAAAACTCCGATCAGAGGAGCACGTTATAGCAAGTCCAATCTTCAGCCTGATGTGTAGATTCTTAACAGAGCAGTATATAAGCAAAGGCTTGCAAACTTTATTGAGGTGCAGCCAAGTATAAAAGAACAACCCCTGGGACAAATTTTCTCCACACGTGTTTTAGATTGGCAACACACGTTGTAAAACCTTGTTCTAAAAGGTATTGAATTGTGGTGTGGATTCGGGGGTATAACAATTCAATTGACATTCTTTACTAGTCTGTGCCAAACCGAATATATATATATATATATATATATATATATATATATATACAGTATGGTTTTGTTGAGCTTTAGTATTTTTGTCACAATTTTAGGGCGATGATGTTCTAATGTCTAATCTCTCAAATTGGCATAGAGTTTATTTAAATAAAAGGTGACAGTTTTTTCTGTAAAGACTGTCACCTTTATTTCCTTATCTTTGGGATTTGTAATTATTATGAGATTAACATGAGAAGCATACTCAATCATATCTCTGCATACTCTATGATGTTTGGTAAAAGAGAAAAAAAAATATACCCTCAACATGTTTTTTCCATTTTCTCAAATTACAAACAGCAATTTGAATGAAGAAGGATTTTGAATATTCTGCATTCAAGAAAACCTCCTTAAATTGGTGACGTTTAATTAGTGACACACACTTATACTACACACTGCCAGTGTGTAGTATAAGTATCAAATGATATATAGAAAGTGGTTGTGAGCAAAACATAAATCTCTCCAACTCCATTATGCAACATGAAGTAAGAAAGCTTCTCCAATACGACCACATAGTACTCCCATAAGAACCAAAATCAGCTTTATGAAATGATTTCAACAAATCTGAATATTTTTCTGAGCGTCATGGAGTTTGTTAATAAAATAGAGAACGGATATTGCACAAGAACAACCCTTCTCAAGAAAAGACAGACTACACTAAAACATGTGTAGGGAAACTAAGAGTCAGGGCCGGCCCAAGACATAAGCAAACTAAGCAGCCGCTTAGGGCCACTAAGGGGTCCCCTCAGAGGAGCTGGGGTTTTTTTTGTTTTTTTTTTAGTAATAATTTCTATGTCATTAGAACATCAAAAACACATACTTTCAATAGGAAGTGATTTGTTTCTATACTAATATATATTTGATAATGTATGTAGAAATCATTATTTTGTGGACAAAAAGAAAAAAACCAAATTGCTCCTGGGGCTCCCTGGTGGCCGCGGTAGGTACCGCACGCTTCGCCGGTAATATGAGCTGCCGTGCAGAGAGCATCCAAACGTCTAAAGCTCCGGTCAGAAGTTAAGTAAGCAAAACAATGTCTCAAAAAAAGACTTATCCTTTGGGGAGGGAGAAAAGAAAGAGGAAAAAAAGCCAAGATAAAGGTTTGTTTGGTAATGTGATGTAATGTAAAAGATTAGTAAAGCTGCTAATAGAAAATTAGCTTGATAGCGACCTGGAACGGTCCAGTTCAACAGCCAAACATTTATGCTAGGGTCTTTGTCTTTGTGTGAACCTGAGTTTAAACTTTAAATGAGTTGATTCTCATGGTTGGCTCTGAATATTTTTGAGGTATTTTTGGCTTCAAAGTGCCGTGTTTGATAACGTTTGATAACAATAATTAAAACTTCTCAACATTTGACATTGTCTAGCAAAATGTTGTGGCTGCTACATCGATGAGCTGCTCTATGATGTAGTTGGTGATATGTTGTTTGCTGCTGAGCAAAATCATTTTGTGGCTAAAACAAACATTATTTTTACAATTTCTACGTTATGTGAAACTTCTGTTAAAATCATTTGAAGGCTCAGAATTGATCCGGTACCGGTCTACATTCTCAGGGGAGAAAAACTCACCTGGTATAAATTACATTTTTAGCTACTGGAGTTACGCTTAAGAGAAATTAATTTAATCAAAGAATGTCATGAATGTGTGTGTAGGGCTGCACCGATTGCAGTTTTCTGGCCGATCCCTTGTTATCGATCTTTAAAAAGCCTGACCTGCCGATTTTGATTTTGGCTGATATGAATTTTTCTTTTGTCTGAAATGTTGCTAAATATAGCAAGAAAGTTGCTGAGTTGGCAACAGTGGGGTGAATATTGTTAGCTGTAAATGTGCAGACCTGACCTGGTGGGTTTGTCTGTCAGTCAAACCTCTCACTGCAGAGCAGAAGAGGACAGAGGCTGATTTTTAAACCTTTGCTAACGATGATAAGATCAGGGGATAAGATCAGCTTCACATGTAAGTATCGACTGATCACGATCCCCCAAAATTAAGGAAATCGGTGCCCAGAAATCAACTGGTAAATCAGTTGGCCAATACATGTATCCTATTGTACATGTATACAATGTAAACAGCACTGCCAGAGATGCAATAGCTTTATAGCAGGTGTGTGAATGATCTAATGATTGGACTGCTGATTGTAGCTACACAAACAGCTGGTTAGCAGAACCAGAGGGCCCCAAAACCAAATTTCGCTTAGGGCCCCATGGAGGCTTGGACCGGCCCTGCTAAGAGTATATGCAGTTACTAATTTACGTACAGCACACAGGGTTTGAAATGACATTTGTTTGGATAAAACAGCATTACATTATAGATATTAAAAATAGTTTAAAAAAAAATAGTCCTAAAAGGATCCCAATTTTCTCCTTCATCCCAAGAAATGCATGAAACTTAAATTTTATGTCTTGAAGTTGTGATTTTGTGTTGTTGTTTGCCCGTTTTATCTCTATTGTTCTCTGATTGACCTGTCCCTGCAACAAGTTGCACAAAAGAAATCACAATTGTAATGAAATGAGGAATTCTACCTCTTCTAAGGTGTGCATAACATTTTTGCAAACATCTTCTTGACTAACAAAACATTTTTAAATTGTGCTTAACAAAGAACAAGGACACATTTAAAATGTTCAAAGATTATGTTTGCCCTTTAAGGACTTACATTTTTTGACAAGATAAAGCCAGCATCTTCAAGCTCTGAGAATATTATCTGATTTCTACCAAACATGTTCCTTTAAGAGGGTGCAGCACCGATTTGTCTTTTTATTTAGGGGCTTAAATCACTCAGTTTTAAGGTTTTTAAAATTTGGCAAAGCTTATTCATGAGCTTTGAAGCCATCAAATGAGGGAAGATCATTGCAGAAAGTCCAAAAGATCCAGTAATGCACCACTCCTCTAAAATACTCATTATCAAATGTTTGTTTCCAGATCATATGTAAGTCACCAGCTTAGTTGTTTTGGTTCAGAGATAAAAATATTGCCTGACTTAATGAGTTAATAAATCAACAGATTATGATTAATCTTAGGCTGCATGTGCGAGCCTCGGTGGTTTACATCTTGTTTTATGCACATCTATGTTGTCAGCAACACAGCTATGCAATTTAAGATCAGTTTGTTGCACGTATTTTTTGTTTCGGGTGAACTACCACCGTTTTTACCTTTTCCTGTTTTTTGAGAGAGATATGTCCTCTGTTTGTTTTTTGTTTTTTTTGCCTTGATGTTTTGAAACACACAGCGGAGGTTAAGCTCCCATTTAGCCAATTTATGTGATGATAGTCTATTCAATTAACATTTACTTGGTTTGCTGCATAATTTAACTGTCTGAAGTATCATAACATTTAAAATCAATAGAATTTATAAATGATTCAGTGTGTATTGAACATTCAGCGGTAGAAGAGAAAGCATGCAAGAATTGCGTTGATGACAGTAATGCTAAACTCTCTATTTTCCATTCAGTTTGATATCTGCAGTGAGGTCTTTCTACTCACTTTCTGGGCTCTCCTCGGGGCCTCCTGCTCATGTGGGACGCAGGCCTTTGATTATTTTTTTGTTTTATATTGTGCTACTCTTGATACTCTTTGTTTTCTGCCAGGTACGCAGCCATGCTCTGATCACAAGGGCAATGAGCAATATGCACAACGGCAGAAATGTCTGGAAGAATACACTGCAGTGTCTCTTCTACATGTACGCATTGAATCCTTTAACTGCTCAAGACCTCCCATAGTACATATGTGACATATGTACTTTGGGAATATTGTGAATATTTGAGTAGAGAAATACTCCAAAAAGCATTTTATGGTCTCTTTCTCTTTTCTGCCACGTTGAAATATGAATAGGCATCGAGGCTGTTACTGAATAATTTATCTCAATTGTACATGACACATTTAAGAATACATTTTAGTTCAATAATTGTTTAATAAATATTGCACTGATGTCCTAAAATACCCATTGCATTCAGTAACGAGAGTGCTACGCCTACAGGGACAACTGTCTCAGTACAAAATGCAGGACATTTTTGAGTAATTTCACATTTTTGTGGATTTAAACACTTTGTGTAAAACTTGTCATGTTTGACTGAAGTGTTGCTTCATGCCTTGTTTTTGTCCCGCTGATGCTGATTCCCCAGTGGAAGCGATGTGTTTTGGTGTCTTTAGAGAACATTTCAAAACTCCAAATCTCTCTTTCTTCAACCCACCCACTCACACACACACACGCACATACGTAGCATTCTGACAGCCCCTCAATTTTTTCCACATCATGAGCAAAATTTGGATGTTTAAAACATTTATGATTCATTAGCTGAGAACTTATCCCTTTTAAAATTCTTTCATGTATAAATTATGCGTATTTTGATTTGAAGGGGCCGCTTCTGTGTTATTGATGAGGCGCTCGACTCTAATCAATTAGTAATTGGAGCACAGCTTTTAAATAATGCATTTATTAGGCCTTGTGATGTGTTTAATGGCAGCCCCTTGCAGTGCAAATACGTCTGAAGTGCCCTAATGAGTCTTTTATGGGCCAGCCCAGGGAAAATGGCACAGCTCACTCTGTGACATTACTGCACAATAGGTCTTGTTTAGACTGACTTGCCAAGTAAGACAACTAATGCACAGGCATTCATACAAATTATTATTGTGTTTATTGCACCCTTTCTTTTTTTTTTGCCCTTGGATCTGGGTTTCTGACTCATCACACCAGCTTGTTTTCAGCATCACTTCAGTAGCAGAGCTGGTGAATAAAGCGTTTGTATTAGAACGAGCAGACGCCAACAGCTAATGTTAAATAAATTAACATTTCATCAGATGTATGCAATCCGCAGAAGGGTCCAGTTTGTTTAACTTGTTACCAGCATGTTAGTTTTTGTTGGTTATTGGCTTTGTATTGATTTTTACCCAGAATGACAGTCAAAATAATAATACAAGACTTAATGCCTTAAGTTAGAGAGAAATCTGTTTCATAGTACCATGACCACAAATGAACTGAGACATAACTTTCTTCAAACCTTCGCAATAAGAGCCATGTTCATAGTTTAGAACAGATTATACTTCATAGCTTGAGTGTACTGCATAAATATCAATTACACTTGGTATGTGTTGGCAAGATGCTCCAACTTCTTTCATTCTGGTAAATAACCACTTACTATTTTAAAATCTGTTGAAAACATTATTTGCTTGGTTCTAATTCACTTCCCGCAATGAAGTCTGATTACTTCACAATATACTAAAATTTCACAACTTCACAATATACTAAAATATACACAATATACTAAAATTTAACAAAATTTTAGGTCAGATAAGAAACAGAATGACATCTAGAAATTAAAGGGTCAAAAACCTTTTCCTAAGGTTTAGCGAGAGTCATTATCTACAAGACGGTGGCAAACCTCCTTTGTAATAGCTGGCATACCACTGTTACTCCACAAGTGCACTGACAAGTCATCCAGGAGTAACATCTAAGCTACTACAGGCTTTTTCTGTCTCATTTGATGTCTTTGTTTGTGATTAATCAATAAGAAAGAGGCTGGATAAATCCTAAATTATCTTAATGAGTCCCAAGGTGTTTGGAGAAAAACATTTTCTGGAACTATTTGGAAGTGAAATCTGGTGTAAAACTATCACAAAAAGGGTGTCACACTTACAGTCAAACATGGCAGTGGCAGTTGCTTTAAGACCTGGATGACATTCTGTAATTGATAAAAAAAAACAAAAAAACATGACTTCTTAAAGAGATTTTCTGGTCATCAGTTTGTGACCTTTCAAATGACCAATGTAGCAGGATGACGGTTTGGAGGAAAACAGTAAATCCACTTCTGAAAAATGCAATAAAAACTGCACATGCTGAAATTTACGTTCATCTACAATCTATACGTTTTCATATCAATGTATTTGATCTATTTTCTGTTTGTTTAAATAGGGAATTTTTAAAATCAAAACATTACATAGAATGATACTTCTACCACTTCCCACCTTCATTATGTAGTATTCTGTATTGGCAAACAGGAAGGGAGAATAATCACTTTTATTTATCAACGTGAAGAAATCAGCATAGAGTCAAGATCAGTTTAACTAATTGTTGACAGTTTTATAGCCCGGTATCAGGTGCATCCCAAACCACTGAAATTTAATGCTGCGGCAAATTTCCTGCAAACTAATTATCTTTCACATCATTGGTGAACCACCTGTGTGGAAGTACACCACCTGCCTGAGGACAAAGCCCCGGTGAAGGCCAGAGCTGTTTAGCCAAAGTCTGTACCGCCAACCAGGTTATGCACACCATCCATCATCGTCAGCCCCACTATGTTTGTGGTCTGTCAACGACTCGGCGTTACGTGTGCACATGGATGGTGCATATGTGTGTGTGTGGGGGGAGAGGAGAGTTTTGGTGGAGAGCTGTTGCTCTCCTGGCAGGGGTGGGTTTTAATTGGAACACCCAGTGAGTGGTATGAGTGCTGGTGTCACAATGAAAACTCCAAAGGCAGGCCCACACTGATTCACTCGTATGGCGAGCCACCGTCTCCTGAGGGGCTGCGAGATTAGAAAGACGTTTACAACTTTAAATACCCATGCGTCGCGCTCTCTGACTGAGCATGCATGCGCGCCTCGCATATGCCCGTGTTTGTGCTCGTACCTCTCGACGTGTGCCGCCACTTTAAGTGTCTGTCAAACAAATTCCCATTGCTGATACAGATATGACAAGTAGACTGCTCAAGCTTTGTTATTTTGTCGAGAGATTAAAATCAGCATGCAGAGAGGCTGCTTTATGTATGTGTCGATAATGCATGCATGCAAATATGTTTACCACAACAAATCAGTTCCCTGTTGCGACCCATTCACCCCGACTTATAAATGTGCTACCTTTAAGTGTTATTTATCAGATTTCGTTCCCCTTTACCTCTCAGTTCTTTCCTCTGTCCAAATGCTTTGACTGATAGTTTTCTTCTTCTTCTAATACTCCGAACTGTGTACTTCCAAGACACATTCATCCACCCTTATTACAATTCCCTTGCAGTGAATCTGTTACTTTATTCTGTTTTTCCTCTGGTTTTTCTGTCTCATTTGAATTCAACTTGCACTACACCCTCCCCACTCACTTCCACACAATTCGTACACACATGCAACCCTGCATACGTTCACAAACACACACGCACACATGAGTTCAGACCTCCCCCACATGAACAACCCAACACACACCCGCTCGTGCACACACTCGATGTTTCAGCGGGAGTGGTGCCTGACAGGAACAAGTGACAGCTCCCTAATTACCTCCTCACTGTAGACGCTGACGCTGCCTGAGACGCACTGCTCATTTTCCTCTTTTTCCTTCCTCCCTCTCTCCTTCTCTGCCTCCACTCTCGCTCACCCACCCCTCCTATTCCCCCTCCTCCTTACCCACCTCCTCTTCTTATCTCCCCTGTGGTGAATTATGCATGTCCAGGAACTCCCAATCTGCATTCTCACTAGCCGTGCAGAGACCAACCACCTATACGGTGCCTTCCTCTATCCTTCCCTCGTTCTGCTTGCACCCTACACCTGCTCATCTACTGCAGTAAGGAGTGCAACCTATCTAATGCTTTCAGATAAAAAAAAAATAAAAAAAAGTTTATTCAATGCAAATTTGATTTAAGAAAAAAAAAAACAAGACGAGAGGCGACTGTCCTTGAATTAGCCCTCTCATTGCAGGCCACCCAGACCGATTCTCCTCATGTCTTAGTTTCAAGTAACGTGATGGTTCATGGTCGCCGTCTTGAATCTCCAGGGAGTAGCATTTGTTCTGCAGTCTCAATACAAAACTGCCCGGTGTCAAGTCAAAATCTCAAATTGTGCTTTCACTTGATGCCCACTGACCCCTACAAGGATGTTTTGGTTTGATAGAAACTATGACCCTCACGCAAACGCCTTGTTCCTCTCCTGCAGTCTGACTGTTTAGCTGGTGTCAGTCTGCAAAATCGAACCAAAGGAACTCAGATATGAGAATGCAAGACTAAGGGATTGTTAGTGGAGGTTCGGAGACCGGTTGTGAAATAAATGGAAGATAAAGGGTTTAAGTAGAGAGGGTGTAAAGTGGGCAGCTAATGAAATACATTAAAATGTTTATGTTGCAGCTGCTGAAAGTAGATATTTAAATACACTGAAAAAAACAAGAACTGACTGTGTTTTTTAATTGTCTGACATTAAATGAAACAAACCCTTTTCCTATTTTAGGTCAGTTAAATTACCAAAATGATTTCAATTTATTAAATGCCACAATAACAACAAATTCAGTTTACAACACTAAGATTGTGTCCTTAAGCAATTTAAGAGAGCTCAGATACTGCCATTCAGAACATCAGAGTTAGTTGAAAGATGTGTTTTAGGTCAGACTTATACCTGAATTAGACATTTCGATTTTAATCTAGTGTTTAGACCAATTGATACAGAATTAATTCCAGTTACCAGGAAAGTCATAACATGGAGCTGGGTTTGACGTCAGGCCCAAATAAAATAATTTGTTACATATTTAGTTTAACTTATGTTTTCTAGTTAAGAAGTCAGAATTTCAATATTAAAAAGCCCATAACCATTGTTTGCAGCAGGTTTTACAAACATCACTTTCCAAACCAAGCATTTATAGTTACAAGCTCTACATGTAACAAATTATTTTAGATGCATTCTTAAATGTGAGACTTGTAAAATAAAAATGTTTCTAATGCATTTTGCTACGATTATTTAGAGAAAGTCCAATTTTCAAGTCATAATTGGGATAGTCAGAGTTGCTCCCAGTTTCTCAGTGGAAAATTTTACTTCGGTGGGCATCCCAGTTAATTTCTTGTAGTCAGAATTTCCCAGTTCAGAGTATAACTGGAACGCAGCAAAAGATGGCGGAGGCATGCGAGAAAATGAAGTGAAAATCCAATGTGGGATGCAAAATACCCCTGTGGTTTGGTTTTAAAATAGACACTTTAAAATCTCCTTAGATTATAACTTAATAAGAGAGCTCAGTGAGCTGAGCTGCCTGGTGGAGGAGAGTCAACTTCTCAACCAAAAACTATCAATGTACTAAGAAGGCAAGGATGTGATGAAAGAAAAGCAGAGGGCATGACTCAGAAAAACTGTAACATGATGGACAAAAAAACACAATGGCAATAAATACAGTTGATTTTGAGGACTATCGTGGGTCAATAAACTTCATGGAGCAAAGTTTCAACATTCCTTGAGACCAACCATAACACCTTCGTAGAGAACGTAATCGAATTTGAAGCATGACTAAAAGCTCAAAGTGTCACACTCATCACAGGTTGTAGACTGTCCCGCCAGCAAAGAGCATTAAACTTCTTTGACACAGAGTGACGAGTAAGTCTGCGTTCCTCGTTATAAATTAAAGTAATTAAAAAAAAATTGCTTCCTTTTTAAATTTAGTGGGTAATGAAAAATTTTGCCCTTCATGAAAGAACTTCTTGATACAAGAGAAAACTTGGGTTTTTCAATAATGGCTGCTTATCAACTGATTGTAAGTCAGTGGATAAGATAAATCAACTTTAGTTTAACTTATTAATTGATAATAAGCCCAGCACTATTGTTTAAAATGAGATTAAAAATGTAAAGAATCAAATGTGAGACAAAGACTTTCAGTTTGTCTAAATTAAGCTACTATAAAATAAATTACTCAGATGAAAGCGATGCAGCTTGTTATGCCACATTTATTAAATCAGTTCCAACAGCTTGTTTTCTCAGTGTGCAAACACAAGACAAAAGATGGCTCAAAATATGGCACTGAGCTCCTCCGATTGCACAAAATAGCGATGACTTTAAAAAAGATAAAAAAACGCATTCAGAGTATTTTCTTTCTCAATATTTTTATGAAATAAAGGGAGACCTTACCCTTTACATGCAAACCCCCCAAAAAAACATGTAATTATGAACTGACATCATGAAGTTTTGAGGAATGTTTACCAAGATTAAGAGGCATTACTGTTTTTCCTCTTTGAAGGAGTAGCTATAGTACTGACTCTGCCAAGTAGCACAACACCACTGCTTGTGCTGGCTCCAGCAAAAGCTGTGACTCATAAAAGTCGCTTTATAATCCCCGCACTGGCAGTAGAGCCTGACTTTAGTCATCGTTAAACTAATTATTTAACAGCAAGAGGTCTGCACTGAAGTCTGCTTCAAAAAGCAAACACCCTCTGTCTGCAGAACGCAAGTCTCACACCAGGAGACACTTTTCTGCTTCTCGCCCTAAAACTGGACCTCAATTAATTATTTCAGCCTAACTGTTCTAAACAGGCAATTTAAACTATTAATTAAACTTAGCGCATTAAATGAATTAATGAACACAGCAAATGACCAAGACAACAGTAATAAAGTCATAAAGATATGTGTTGAGTTGTTCTTATTTGCATTTAAAATGTAGGAAGCAAGCAGATGTACGTATGTTGACACCAGCTAAAAATGAAAACAAATGATTTTTAAAAAATGTTTATTAAATTTTCTTTTAAAATGTAGAAAACAAGCCGACGTACGTTGAAACAAAACGTCCGAGCTAAAAGATAAAGAAAACCTGTACTTTAGTACTTTTGTCTGCAATACATATAATTTCTATAATTAATTTAAGTTTTGAAGACTTCCTTTAAAGAATGTAACACAACCCTGTGTTTATGCTATTATAATTTCTTTAAAATTTCACCTAGTAGTACCTTAATGACCAGGAGAGCAGCTACTTATTAGTAAGACATCAACTACACACTCTGAAACTTCCAGACAGAGGATCTCATGTCTGAATGTCTGCTGGAGGGCCATCAGAGCTCTGCAAAAAGGAGCAACTGAGAGAGAGGGCGTGAAGAAGCAAGCTGAGTGGCCGTAACGACTTTTCAGGGTAAATTAAGATGTAAGGAGCTCGTTGGGTCTGCCTCTGAAGTGGTGACCCTTATTCGCACTGGTCGTCAATGCCTCCTCACCGCTGCGCTCTCGTCACAATTGTTTCTCCTCCCAATCAGCTTTACAACACCGTTTATGTGACTGCCACTGGCTGTGATTTATTACCCCAGTCGCTGCCACTGTCAACAGGCCTTTCTGCGAAGTCACCACAAGGACTCTGTTTTTCTGCAGGACCTCTTGTTTGGCTCTGTCTGTCTGCAGCAGCTTTACCTGTTTTAGCTATTTGATAGCAGGTTTGACAGATATGGTGATTTGTAGGGTGGTGATTTTTGTATTTTTTTTGTCAGGTTTTGTTGTCACTTTCCTCTGATTGCAGCCGACGCAAACAGAGGCAAGTCTGTAACCGTTTAAGAAAACATTTCTCTGTCACTTTTGCTTGATTGCAGAACATCAAGACAAGAAATTCTAAAAAGGTGTCTTTAGTCTATTTCAGTCTGAAACTTGTCTTGTAACTTTTTTTAATTGTCACTCCCTGACACCATAGGTTACTTTATAAATTAAAACATAGGTCTTGCATAGAAAACATATTTCAGAGACAACAGTTGATAGGAAAGGAGATCTTAATGTAATGTCTAATGTCTTAAAGCCATACAAAGCCATCCGTAATTGTTAAGTGGAAGGAAAAATCATACATGATTGTGGTCCCTGTTTGTTCTCCAACTGGCCAAATCTGAACTGTCTAGAATGACGTTTCATTGTAGTTACAGCTGCAAGTCTCTGGGGGGATTTTTCTATCAGCTTTGCACTTTGCAAAACTGTGTTTGCCCACTGATCTTTGCAAAACAAATGATCGTTTGATAGAGAGCATCTGTAAACATTCATTTTAAAATTTTGCCATGGATTTGTGTTCAGACTTTGACCAGGTCATTCTATCACAGGTCAATGGTATGACCTAAACCACTCTGTTGTAGCCCTGACTGTATGCTCAGCTGCCCTTTACTTAGTGTCAACCAAAAACCGAGCCCACAAACAGCTTTTTTATTAAGGAGCATCAGAATAAAAGGGGATGCATATAAATGGATGCCACACTGTTCAGGTTAAAGTTTTGCAAGTCATTTTTCTCTTGGCCCCACATTGGTAATTACACTACGTGTTGCTCTAATTATTCAAAATCCCAATAAGATACATGGAAATTTGTGGCTGTTGTATGACAAATTGTAAAATAAAAAAAAATAAAAAAACTGTCTTACAGGCCATGTAACTGTCTCATCTGAACAGGATGTAAGTCCTGGTGTATATTTTAAGTTCACAGAAATGACTCGGCTTAACGTGGTGCAGCCTCGAGGTTCAGGCTTTCTATTGCGCCGGAGCAAATTCTGCTGTGATGCTTGAAATTGCAGCAGGAGAAAATTACCGAGTGGGGAAAAAAAAAATGAGCGAGGACGGGTGAAGAAGCGTTTCGCTATTGCTAATTACTGCCTCATTAGCAACAGTGCTTAGCCATGTGGACAATAGCAGCAGAACAGCTGATAAAAACACATGCAGAGGCCACAGTTGAAAGAACATTGCTGTGTTTTATGTCTTTATTGGTTCGCTATACATTTTAGCACGGGGACATCCAAAGCACCAGGGATGAGGTCGGTAATTAAAGCGGTAAGTAGGGTGTGATGATGGATATTTAGATTTCCGGTGCTCCAGATTCGGTTAAAGCAGAGATTATCCGAGCCAAAACTGAGCAGCAAGGGTTTGACACATCCTCATCCCGACACCTACACCGCTGTTTTTTGTTTTTTTTTGCTTCCGCCCTATCCCTCCTTTCCCGGCCCCTGGGCCTCCAGATGTTGCCATCACCCTTTTTCTGTGGAGGAGCTGCAGTGTGGAAATGCCTGAAGTGATGACAATAAACACCTCCGCCATAACCTGGGCTCCCGCATTTGCATATTTGCCTGGTTTAATTTGAGGGGGAAATATGCAAATATATGCAAAATGAAATCCGTCTCCTAATGACATGAGACGATTAAACAATTTTTATGCTCAAGTATTCTGTTTAATGAAATCAAATGGGCCCACGCTCCACGACAAATTTGCCTAGGCACGGACGAAATTTGTGGCTATCACAAAAAAAAAGAAAGAACTAAGGAGAGGAGAGGAGGAGGAGGAGGAGGCTGGCGGGGGGTTGGGAGGGTGCCTGCTTGGTGTGCATGACAGCTTTTTTTGAAACTGTCCCTGACAAGAAACAAAAAAAGCTCCTGAATTCAAATAAGATTTCAATGACAATTATGAAATCTGTCAGTCGCTCCTTTTTTCATACACCCACTTCCTCAGTTAAAAGAACAGTGGGGGATGAAGAGCAAAATGTACATCTAAAATGTTCAAAAATAATATCAATATCAGCTCCAAAAAAGGCTTCTCCGTTCTCTTGCACTTTTTTCAACGCGGAAAGCGGAGTGTTAACTCACTCACTTTGAAAAGCTAATATTCTTTCCTCCCACCCTATCTCTATAAAAACACACTGTTAATGCGCAGCTTAACAAATAGGAAAATAAAATGATTTCCCTGTCTAAGTCCGGGGCCTAAAGACACGATCACCCAGGAACAGAATGCATAACGAAGGAGACAGCGGTGTGATTAAAGTTGGAAGCAGAGGGAGAGAAAGAAAGAAAGAGAGAGTAATATGTGACTGCTTAATTGTAGCTTTGCGGGGAGCTGGTGACTAATGGCCTTTCCACAGAGCTGTTCAAGCCATGAGCTGCACATTAATATAAAGGGGGTTATTATTATGTTTTAGCTTCAGACCTGATTAATCACAGAGATTTACTTCCAGCTCAACTCTTTATATGGGGAGTCATGCTGCTGTTAGGCAGCCATCAAGCTGCTCACACCTACTGGAATGCAAATGCGGAACGATCCACCCTACATGCCCACTGAATTTTATTTAAAATTAAAAATACATGTAAACAATGTCTGCAGCATTGGTCAATCTCAAGGCAAAATGTGGTTGACCTTTGGCTCAAAAGTGAATAGTATTTCAACATATAAGAGGTTTCTTAGAAGCCTAAATGTAGACCTGTTTAAACCAAGACTCTTCTTCAGTTATCAATCATGTGAAACATTATATTATGTTTTTTTTTAATCCAAATTAAACTCATCTGGCTCAGTGACATCGTTGCAGCTCTCTGTGTATACTCTGACACTTGCGTGCCCTGAAGAAGCGTTTTAATGCCAGTGCACATCCTGAACAGCTCAGTTGTTTAACACTTTAGATTAAAAAACTAAAGTGTTGCTTTGTATCAATAGCAATATGTAAAAATGTCTTTATTGTCTGTACTTTTTGTTCTCAAAATTAGCCATTTCTGTACAATTGTACTAACAGGACAAGTTCAGAAGCTCAAACCCTTCTCTATCAGTAAAAAAGCTGAATATTATCTGGTAAGAGTTTGTTTCTAGCATTTTATATCAGTTTTGCTGTTTGAAATTCGACCAAATCTGGAGCTTTGAGGAGGCAGGAATCTGTAAATAGTTAGTATGGTCATAAAAAAAGTAACTTGTGAACCATTCTGATGGTTCTTTTGGTAGTGAGTGAGGTTATGTAGATGTTGCCCCAAACGTCCACACAGTAACTTAGATATGGAAAAATAAACAGAGTGAAATGTAATTCAGAGAGTATCTTGCTTTGCTGAGAGCCATAATACTTCTACTTTTTTCAGACAGTACAAATTTGATGTGAAGTTTCCAGTAGACCTTGTAAACAGTCGACACTTCCATTGTTACAGTAGTTCTCTGCACATTCACATAATCTATTATAATTCATGATTAATTATATCAAATGTTTCAATAAGGTCGCAGTACACACCACAGCAAATTTCTTTTTGCCTAAGGACCTCGTAACTTTTTCTAATAATTCAAGAACTGCTAATGCCGTGAATCAATAAATCCATATAGATGCACAGAGAGTAGTTGATGTTTATTGATAACTCTATTGAAGCTTCCAACATAATTTTTCCAAAAAATATGAAAAATTGTGGAAGAAAGAGAACTTTAATTGTGAAATGGTGTTTGTCCACTGATTCATTTATATTTTGTGGAAAATTTACCCGTTTGAATTGGGAGATTACTCTGGGTACATATAGCTTCTATGCTGAAATCACTTTTCCCCCAAGCTGATCTCAGGGCTAACCTTAGTACAAATTTTTGTGTTCAGCTAATATTGTTGGATCTTTATTTGAGCAGCGTCTTTGAGAGTGATTTTATCTAAAAGAGTCTGATTGGATAAGAACATCTCCTCCAGGTTGGACTACTGTAATGCCCTCCTCGTCGGGACCTCTAGCAAGACCCTACAAAAACTCCAGTACATCCAGAACTCTGCTGCCCGGGTCCTGATGAGGAGGCGCAAATACGATCACATCACTCCTGTCCTGAAATCCCTCCACTGGCTGCCCATCCAATATCGAATCCAATACAAAATCTGCCTCCTCACACATCAATGCATCCATGGAACTGCCCCTGCCTACCTGAGCGAACTACTAACCCCACACACCACCTCCTCTTCATACTGCCTCCACCAACCCCGAACCAAACTCTCCTCTATGGGAGACCGGGCCTTCCAGGCAGTCGCCCCTCGTCTCTGGAATGCCCTTCCAGAGTCTCTAAGGGCTCCACAATCTGTGGAGGTTTTTAAAAAAGCCTTAAAGACTTTTCTATTTAAAAAGGCTTCGTAAAACTCTTATGTTTTTATTTGTATAGTTGATTATGTTGTGTTTTTAATCTCTGTTACTTTGGGGATGGTTCAATCCCATTTTCTGTAGCACTTTGGGATTCTTAGGAATGTAAAGTGCATTATAAATAAAATGTATTATTATTAATAATTTGAGCCTGAGAGGGTTAATGTCCTCAGCCAGGGCCCGAGCATCAAAGAACTTTAATTCATGTATGTCAATAAACTTTTTAAATCGCTGTCTTCCTCTGTCTGAGTCTCTCCAGATTGAATGTTCAGTTCATATTTTCCCTGAACTGAGTCTAAATATGTGACAAGTTTTAAATCACATGAAGAGGAACACCAGAATTTATTTATTTAGTTTCTGTATTTTATATCAGAACGAACATGCAGCATTTAAACAGCTCTGGAGTTAGTATTTCTGATTTAGTTCTAAAGAACTTAAAACACCAACAAGACCAAAAATAATGAACCAGAAGTCACATAATACAAGAAACAAATTCCTAACCTAAAAATAAACATTTTTAATGAAGATACAAATGAAATGAGCCTTGCTAAAACTTACTTGCAAACTATTTTATGATAGTACCATCAACAATGTGTGTAGTGGAGGTTCTACGTTTTAAACTTGAGGCCGGCGTTATGTTTACACTCGCCACTGTGTGTCGATCAGGACAAACTGAGGAGGGGATTTCTTGCTGGGAATCTCTCTTTATTTCGCTGTTACAGCAGTAGTACAGACGTCTGTTGTACAGACGTGCAACAGAAGGTAGGCTTGCAGTTGGAGAGGTGGGTGTGTGTGTGGTCTAAAAAATAACAGAAATTAAAAAGTACAAGTGACAACAGTGACACCTGCTGGCCACAAACTGACTACACGCTTATCAAATGCTACAACCGATAGCTAAGCAGGCTTACTCACGTGGACTAATTAAAGGTCGCAATAAACCGGCGACTCTTACAAATACAACATCAACATGTAGTACAGACGGAACTACTAAGTAAACTGCCTTAGTACATTTAACAATAATCACTTACAGTAAGTCAAGAACGCACATCGACTCCAACCGAAACCGTCAGCAGCAGCTGCGTGTCTCCACTCTCAGAGCTACAGCTGCCGCTGCTGGATGCGCTATGAAGAACTCGCCACCGGGTGGCGCACCTCCCTCTCCCAGACCAAAGTAATCAACACCCGAGCCTTTGTAACAATGTG
Source organism: Brachyrhaphis roseni (assembly GCA_903066815.1). Taxonomy (NCBI): domain Eukaryota; kingdom Metazoa; phylum Chordata; class Actinopteri; order Cyprinodontiformes; family Poeciliidae; genus Brachyrhaphis; species Brachyrhaphis roseni. The sequence continues at coordinate 28,350 of CAEFZY010031177.1, forward strand.
TCTCCACTTATAAGGTTGAACTGAAGCGGAGATTTTTTTTAATGGTTACAAAAGTACAAAGAAAAACGTTAATACTTTCTGTGTTTTTGAATGTTCCACTATTGTCTGGAAAACTCTAAGAAGGATTTTAAAGGCCCCACCCTCCTGGTTCTGTGTTACGGCCCTGCATTTGCTGTCAGAGTGCAGCACATAGAGCTCCTTCTGCAGCTGCTTTAACCCTCTCAGGCTCAAATTAAGTTGTAGTTGCAGGAAAAATCTGATATTTGGAGAACATGATCATATGGGGTAGTAATATACAATTCAGACTTTTTTTTGAGAGAGACATTTCAACAGCATTTCAACAGCATTTAGTCGTTGCAAATCTGCAACATCTGCCTGTAGAGGGTTAACCGCCCTGGTAATAACGTTAAGGTGAAGCAGAGAGCGAACAGTGAACAGATGGTACTGGGGCTTTTAGCTGCGTCGTGGTACTGTTTCTTTATATCAGGATGTCTGGTTCTAACCCACAGTGGTGCAAGCGATTCAGGCTGCTTGCAGTAAACTGGGCATTTAGTCCAGCACTGGGGCAGAACGATGAAATTAAATCCAGATTTTTTCTCTGCAGCCGAACCATTTCTATGTTTATGGGAAAAGAGTTTTCCCTCTATTACGAGGACAATTACAAAAGATAAATCGAAACAGTTTTTCTAACTTCAGCATCAGAGACCTTCATTTTTATTCGCAAATATGTGTTGGGAAAAATTCTTGCCCATAATCTCATAGTTAAAGAGCACAGATCCATCCCTCCTCCTCAGCATGGGCCTGGTGTCTTAACAACATGGAGGCAGAGAAACTTAGAATCCTCATTATTAGACCCAGAGATGCCAGATTTATTAATTTTGCTAACTCATTATATTTAGCTAAATATTATTGTTGAGGGCCACAAGCAGGCCTCCTGACACACAGATACAAAAAACACAAATAGGGGACTAGGAGCATCAAAGACAAAAGGGACAGAGGCTCACAGACCCTCTGCCCCGCTGTGCCCCTTCACATGCCTGTTGGTCGTATGCTTTTTCACTTTTCTGCCAAATTGGTTTTATCAAAATTTTCTTGCACTTGCAGTGGATGGTCAGTAGTTGGCAGTGCACTAGTGTCCACTTCAGTGGTTTGTGTCCATTTACAAAGTAAAAACCCATATAAACACAAGAAAATGGATTTTGGATAGATGTCCACTGTCCGCTATGCATGAAATGGGTTTTATATATAATTTATGGTCTAAGATACTAACAGGTCATTATTTCTCTATTGCAAATCTTAAATGTTATGGTTAAGTCAGCGTGCAGCCGTGTGCATGTGAGCAGATAAAACAGATAGAGAAAAGACAGAGTCATTTTGTCCGTAACAGAGTGTTCCTTATAAATTTCTTGTAACATTTTCTATCAATAGGAAAAGATTCATAGTTTCTTTTACAAAGGACATTTAGTTCCATTAGTCTTTTTGTTTTTCACAATGTAGCATCAGGGTTCTCTTTCTATTTTTTTTTTTTCATTTATGTTTGTCCATTAATTGATGTTTGTTAGCACATTTGCTCCACTTTACACCACACAAATTTTTAGCCACATAAAACAGATGTTTTTTGGGGGGGCTTTTGATTATCAGTTGAATATGTAATGTCAAGAAATCTGGTAGGAATGAATGAGATCTTTCCAGAGCCATGCAAGCAGACCTGAAGGCCTGAGAGACTGCAGTAAATCTTGCATGTTGATTTAACAATGATTATAAAACAGAGTAACCT
>CAEFZY010031180.1:0-20514 GCA_903066815.1 Brachyrhaphis roseni
GGTTTAGTTCGGTTTTATAAATGTCTAAGAGCTGCATTTGTACTTTGTCCCGTTGAATATTATGGTCGTTTGGTGTTGTTTATTTGTATTGTTGAGAGCTAAACATTAGCCGTTTAGCATTAAGCTGTTAAGCTCGGTTAATTAGATGCAGCTGCTATTTGTGTTACTATTTCCAATTGTAATGCCTTATTTCTGTCGTACCTTTTACGGAGTTATCATTACCTTTAGCGCAGCTCCTGATAATGGATGCATAATGTAACCCCAGCCTCTACTGTAGCGTCTATTCTATGCGGAAAAAGTTTCACAATAGGCCATTCATTGAAGGCGCGCCGTATAATGCGGTGCGCCTTATAGTGCGGAAAATACAGTACACTTCAAATAAGAAAAAACTAATTTACCAGTAACTTTTCAGCGAGATAAGAGCTTAATTTCAGTCAATAATTCCTTAATACTGATTAAAAGAAGAAGAAAAAAATACTAGTTCCACTGGCAGATTATTTTGCTTATAGTTAGACATTTATAAGTGAATCTAGAAGTAATTTGCCAGAGGATCTGGCACATTTTTCATAAATATTAAGAAATTATTGACTTAAAACAAGCTCCATCATCTTGTTCAAAATTTGTGTTATTTCCAGTGTAGTAAAATATTTGCAGTATAAACTAGATAAAAACAAAAACTTGGTAAGATTTTGAGTTTTTGCAGTGTGAAGGTTGTGCCCACCCTGGACAGATCTATGAAAAACATGATGACTAAAGAGATGGTTTCCATCTATTTGTTTTAATATGAATACTTAAATTATATGTCTAAAGCACCTTATTATGTAATTATAATCAGCAATGAATATACTATATTTTATTATTAAGTATTTTCAGCATTGATGACTTATTGCAATTTTAGGATTAGTTAATTTGTCTGAAGCCACTTTTTATGACTGCCCACAGACTGAAGTTCAGTTTATCTTTCCAAAAGATAATCAACACAGATTATATTACCTTCACACCAATAGTGCCGGTAAATGTCTAACGTTCTGCTAACCTGCTGATAGTAATGGTGCACTGACAACTACAACCTGGCAGAAGGGTGAAATGTTTCACCAGTTAAGGTCAACACCAGCGGTTTAGATTATTCCTGAGAAAGGTGGACATGTTTTTATTTGTAATCCTGCCCTGCGGGGTGTTGCTGTGGCGTTGTTGTGTAATCACACTGCCTGGCCGGATCAGATGGCTCGAAGCAGGCCTGCTGCTGGTGAAGCATGTGAGCCGCGAGTTTAGGAAAACTCCATTGGTGCACAGGTCAGGTGTTATGTAATGTGTAGTGTTATTTATTTTTTTCATCTTTGATTCTAGGATCTGGCAACATCTGGTGGAGATTGTGAAGACGGGGAAAGTCTCTGTCATCATTACTACGCACTATATAGAGGAGGCCAGGCAAGCCGACGTGGTAAGCAGATATAAACAGGCGCACATGTGTTCACACTGCAACAAAATGAATGGACAGATGCAGCCGAGCCAGGCAAGAAAGAGAACTATCAGAACATCTATAGATCAAAACTCTTTCACAGAATAATGAGTCTGGAGATGAATTGTAGTTTTAATTAGTTTTGACAGCAGGATCATGAGTTCAAGTTCAGTGAGGATACGGTGGGATGAGGACGCACAAAGGCTCACTTGTGTGTTTATTTACATCTTCTGCTCTGGTTGGCAGATTTCATGCGGTGTAGATCGCTGCCATAATTAATAACGGCTTTAGGCGAGTTTAAACATGTTGTAAAACTTCAGTGGCTTGTTATTTTTAAACGTTAATCAACCCTTTTACTTGTTGTCACCCATTATAAAGAGTTGAAGTTCATACCAGGTAGATACGCCTCAGCTGGAGGATACTGGGAACAAACATTGGGTTTTCCAAATGGTGAGAAAATGAACAAAGTAAGGAATTTACAACGCACTGTATATGCTCAACATAGTCCATAGTTTGGGGTTTGGAACAGACTTTTGTTCAAATTGACTTAAAAAATTTTTTTTTTGAGTTTTGTAAAACTTGAAGTTGAATAGAGGACATAAGAACGATCACATTAGCATGAAAATGATGTTAGGAAATCAAAAATCCCTTTGCCTTCACATTAACGTTGAGTCACTTTCTCAGAAAACTAACTCCAGGTTCACCAGAAATCCAATAATTCTTTGAGTTCATGTATTGTTTAACAAATAATCTTCTTTATAAAATCCAAGAAGTTAAATTGCAAGTGAATGTTTGCAATGCAGATTAGCTTTTCTGTAATCCAACCAAAGCTATGTGATGTAGATTAGTTTATGTAGAAAGCAGGTTTAGCTAAGTTAATTGAAGACAACGATTTCGTTCAGTTCGGTACAGTTTTCATAGAATCAGTGCCATTTCCTCGTGCTGAAAATCTTTTCCCTGTAAGCCAATCAGTCAAACCGAATTGTGGTTTTATAATTGTTTATTATATTATATATATTTATATAATACTTTTTTTTTTGCTTACTGGTAACAGCACAGAAATAAAATGCTGGTTTATTGGTGACAAAGCTAAATGTTTTTTTTTTCTAGATCATGTCACAGCGTCCTATATAATCTCAATTCTTTGCCTTGTTTTAAAAAAAACTAGATTTAAGCTTTGAAAATTAGTCAGAAGTGGTTTTTAGTTTCCATTGGAGCTAACAGTACAGCTGAATTAGCTAGCTAGCTAACTCATGAAAACTCAAGGCAGTTATGCTTTGCTTACGTTCCAGTACACCATGATGGCAAGGCAAAAACTGATGTGCCTGTTTCAATTGCCAGGAGCTTGTTAATTATGTGTTTCATAAATATTCATCACAATTGTATGAAGACAAATTATTGCTCTAGCTCACGTGTCAAACTCAAGGCCCGTGGGCATGCTCTAGATTTAACACTAGGTGTGCTTAAATATTATTTTATCAATCAAATCAATGAAATTTTTATCTGTGTAAGCCAAGTTATATCAATCAGTCCCTCCAGGTTCTTGAGAATTATTGTGGAAATTCATGCAAAATCAACAAATCCCCACACTTTTTGTGCTAATATATAATTAGGAGTTTATTGCAGATTTTTCTTAAATATTGTCAAAAACTTTCTTACTTGTACTAAACAGCCTCCTCAACCTTAATTGATGTCAGATTATAGTCCATGGTCTACAACGAATAATAAAAAAAATTGCATTTACCGTCATAAATAAGTGCAAATATTTCCGAATTTGTCCCACAAACACTTTGATTTTTATTGCAAAATATCATGAACTGAATCACGAAATCCTGGAGGAACTGAAAAGCTGTTCAATAATATTTAATTTAAAACATCATTGATAGTTTTAACAGTTTGTGAACAGGTTTTATCAATACTTTCTGGCACAACCGGCCCTTTAAGAGCATTCATGGTTTGGCCCAAAACAAAAATGAGTTTGACACCTCTGCTCTGGTTTGTGTTCCAGTGCACTTTGGAGCAGGTTTTATTAAAGGATCTTTAATAAAGAATTTAGCTGCTTCTCATCTTACCTTCTCTGCGAACTAGTTTTTTACTTTCAGCTGCAAAAAAACATTCCTACAGCATTGTGCTGCCACCACCGTGCTTCACAGCAGCAACGGTGTAAGCCAGTCATAAGCAGTGCCTGTGAGTTCAAGGTAAACAGCTTATTGTGCTATTACAACTTGAAAAGTTGTAATTACAAACTATTTTATGTGCAATTTGTTTTTGAGTTAAATTTATTAAAATTGGTTTTAGAGTAAAGCAAAATGTGGAAAAACGTTTTCTACATTTTGGAAAGTTATTGCAAGTTCATGAAGTTCTTTCACTGGGAATAATATTCCACCGTTGTGAAGGATTTGACTACTTTTCTGCATCTTGGTGCAGAATTTCTCAACACTTGACTGCCTTGCTGTCGTTTAAGAAGCTTTTTTAACCAGCTCAGTACAAATCAAAACTGGATGATTTGATTACAGAATGTAAATATGCTTTTCTTGTTGTTGAACCGATAAACATAGATAAAAAAAAATATCAGACAAAACCAGTATGACTACTTATGTGTGACTACTTTCAGTACTAAATGACAGATTGATAAAAGACAGCCACATGTTCAGAGTCAGAATGACGCAAATGTAGTCGCTAATTGGCTTTTTTAATCTCTTGCGGCAGGAATGCTTTGGTCATGTAATAAACATCACAAATATGCTCTGCTCTACTTTTAGGGAATGAAAAGAAATTGGCTCTCCTGGCTATTGAAACTTTGCCATGCCACTTTGATGCAACCTAGAAAACAAGAGTTTTATCAATACTTTTCACACTATAGCATCTCCTGTAACAGGTTAGCAATGTCAGATTTTGCACATTGCTTTAATTTATTGCATGTGTGCACCAGAAATGTAGGTTTGACATCTTTTTGTGCATTATGTAGATTACTTTTTATTCAGTTAGCTTGTATTTCTTACAATATCCACCATATTGTTTCACATTTTGAGAAACTACAACCTTAAACTGTATATTTAGATTTTATCGTGATAAAAGATCTTTAATGATGAATCATGAAAAAACTAACAATAACTTAGGAGGAACACAGAAGGAGTCAGGAGACGAGAGCAACAAATAATCAGGAGAAGTGGAACAAAGGGAGACCAGGAACGTCGAAGCAGCAAGAAGATTCCAGCAGAGTGAGACAGAAGCTGAGGAACCTTAATACTACTAGATCGATTACCAGACTAAGATCAGCTGGCTGATTGGAACCAGGGTGCAGCTGAGAGGGGAGACCAGGCAGGCAGGCTGAGGAAAAGTGAAACAGACGTGACACCACAGGACTGAACCTGAAACTAAACAAACAAAAATTATTTCTAAAGAACCTAAATACAAATAAATAAACCAAGAAGTAAACTACTAGAAGACTGATCTAAGACAAGATTTAATATAATATATATATGTATTTTTTTTTTTATCAAAACAGAAACCCAAATGAAAGCCAACGTTCTACCATATTTAGATCAGAGCAGATTTTCAAGTTTTGAAATAAAACTTTGTAGCATTTCTTATTGGTGGCATATCACATAAAAACACATGGAGGTTTGCGGATTAATGTGATAAAACACGGCAACGTTCTAAAGGGATTCATACCATCGGAAAACACTGTAACTTGAATAATACAAGTTGTCCACCCAACAATCACAAAAACTCAGAAAATAAATAAAATCTGCCATTGGATCAAAATGCTTTTTTTTTATGTTCAAGTTGCTCCTTTATCTGTTTGCACCGTTTCTTGTCATTAGAGCAGATTTTGTTGAAATCCCATCTCTTTATTGCAGTTCTACCTCTGGTTTTTTTTCCATTTCAGTTTATTTCTCTTATATGATGGCGTTTTGACCTTTAATTTCCTTCTTTCTGTTTGTGCTCTCAACCATTTTCAGGAACTTGATAGATAGTCTAGATGTCAGCTTCCTTTCGTAGGGGCCGGTTGTGTATTTAGTATGTCCAATAACGTCTTTAAATAGATTTACTGCTAGACAAACACTGGGAACAAAATCAAAGTATTCTCTTATGAATGTTTTCTCATTTTCTTAAGGTTGGTCTGATGAGAAACGGCCATTTGCTGGCAGAAGGTCCTCCAGATGCAGTCATGAAGCAGCACAGTGCAACAGTGAGTACTCTCTAGGTCTCAGGTGTGTGGCTCCTGTCGGGGTCAGGGAGTCGGTTTCACTTTCTAATGACTGGAACGTGATTAAGAAGGGGGAAAAAAATGGAGAGAAGGTAACCTCTCTGCTATTTTAGCTGTTCTCTTACAAACATAGCAAAAGCACCAATTAAACCCCATGCGCCTCAGCCTGTTCTGACCTCCGTCACGGGCTGTTTCCAGACCCTGGAGCATGCCTTCTTGCAGCTGTGCGAGTCGTCGGACCAGAACTCCACGCAGGAATCCAGCTCAGAGAGCGAAACTCTGGAGAAAAGCCAAACGTTCGCAAATGGCCGGGACGAGAGTCAGCCAATCCTCGCGGTTGGGCCTCCGCCTGTGGAAGAACTTCCTAAATGTACAGGTACTGATGTATGCACAATGCATTCCAGTTATAATGTTATTTTTTAATGAAACTCCACAGACTAAAGTTATCAGGATAAGCACCATAATTCCAAGTGTGTTTTTTTTTTTTTTTTTACCTTCCTGGTGAAAACATTTTGCAGGCATATGTCTCACAATGTTATTCCAAAATATGTCTAATTGTGACCAGGGATCGGTTTTATAAATCTTTTACAAAATCCCAGTTGAGACCAGGTTGAATAAACGTTAAATAGAAATCAAATTAATACCTATGCTTGCAATCTGAATTTGAGCCTTTAAAAGCTTCCTCCTTTTAGTGCCCAATCATTTCATTCCGTCTCCTCTTTAATTAAAGTGTGATAAATCTTAGAAGTGGAACCTTATCTGAACACGCTCGGGTTTATGTCTCCATATTTGTCTCAGCAGAGCCGCTTTATGACTTTAGGCCTTGTGATTCCGTGTTGCGATACGGGCTTTAATAGCAGCTCGAAGTTCAGTTTATCAGGAAGCTCTTATCCAGACATTAGTGCATTCTGGAGACAACAGATACGGTATGAAGTGGGAACATGTTTGTTCAGGAAATGTGTTCGGAGCCAGGTCGCTGGCGTCAATCTGTCGTGGGCCTTCTTTGGAAAAATTGTGTTGCTTTTTGATTTTCATTGAATTTCATTACATGTGACAAATAAAAGTCAAAGTATTCATCTTGAAATAACCAGGCTCCACATCTGTCCTGTGACATTTACTCAACTTTGCTGCACTCAAATCTGCTTTTTATCACTTTATTAAAATTGGCTAAGAAGAGAAAAAATTTACAAAGAAAAGAGAGACCTAAATGCTGTCGTTGTTGCACAGAATTGACTAAATGTTTTTCTTTTTAATCAAGACCTAAACATTTTGAAAACTGGATTCCTTTTTTTAACTTTTACTTGCAAAACCTGTTTGAAGTTTTGGACCTGCAGTAATTGATCACCTTCCCAACGAAAAAATCAGACTGTTTGTTTTGCTAACTTTATTGTAAGTAATTAAAAATGAGTCTTTTGGCCAACGAGTTCTTTTGACATTTTGTGTGACACAAAGTTTGGACACTCGTCACCTGAACTGTAAGGCGGCGTTTCCATTATGGTTTAATCAGCTGGTACAGTACAGTCACTTCTATGTTAACTTGCTGTTCTCCCAAAGCATCACGCATTACTTTTCTGTAATTTGATGATCAGCAGACTGGAAGGCGCGGGCCAGACACATCCTGCCAAAGGGGAGAAACATTGGAGCGCTGGTCATCAAAACAATGGTGCGGATGAAGAGAATGCCAGGGTACTTCCCTTTCTTTTCTTTTGTTCTTTTATTTTTATTTCTGATCAATAACAGCAGAAGAGAAACAAACAGAAGCTTGTTTAGTGACTGGTTGGATCTCCTGCGGGCTTGCAGCTCGTTGTGTTTCCAGTTCCTGCTGCCGGTCATCCAGATCTCGCTCATCTGTCTGTGCGTCGGCGGAGATCCGAAGGGGATCAAGGTTGCCGTGGTGAACAACGACACCTACCCCCCGTCCAGCTCATTCAGCCAGTCGCTGCTCTCCTTCCTGGACAACTCCAGCGTGATTCAGGTGCGGCTTCGCTTCTGAGGAGTACGATTCGAACAAGCCGATGTTCTCTGGCTCGGTTTCGCTTTAGTTTTCACTTAGAATATCCAGGTTGTCCGCGCATCCTTAAATTCTCTTTTTAAATTTTTTTTAAATTAAAATAAGTTGACCGTAAATACTTTAATCACAGGTTTTGTCTTGACATCTCTATCATTTACAGTTAAGGCAGCAGTTACTGTACTTAGTAGTTTAAATGTGCAGGTGTGTGTGCGTGCGTGGGGGCGCGCGTGTGTGTGTGTTTTGTTTAAATCTTAACCAACTGAGTTTCAGTTCTCCTTCCCAAGAGATCAGACTTCCTTTCTTCTAGGAAAGTTTAGTTCTGTTTGTGGAGGAACCGCAACCTTTCACGCACTGTCATGCTGCACATGTACCACATAGAGTACACACTGACACAGATTGTCACAGATTATGAGAGTTTTCAGAATAGTGTAGTTTTTATTATCTTGTAATCTGTGAGCAGCAGTTTTAGGGCTTTGTTAAATCTGATTTTCTTGACCCCGACAAACTTTCAAACTCCTGGAATCTTCTTTTCTCCCCTATGCCTCATCTCCCCTGTGGGGCGCCGCAGGGCCCTATTTTTAGCCCAGTCCTGTTTTCTTAGTTTCCCCCAAAAGCTACAGATTATCTCCGAGCTCTCATTCTCACCGTCAGCAGTAGAATGGAAATTATTTATGATAAACAGCAACAGATCAAAGGTGTTAGTTTCGGTACTTTTTCATCTGGCGCCCTTGCACCCAGCATGTAGCATCTTACTAAATGTGTCAAGCTCTACGTGTTTCTCTCTGATCTCCATTTAGACAGTCATGAATCACCTCTTTCATGTCTTCATTACTTCACAATTAGACTACTGCAGAGTATTTTATATCCATTGTCCTCAGTCTCGGTTATTCCGCCTGCAGATCGCCGTAGCCTCTTGGCATTGGTTTCCAGTCTATTTTAGGATTTGTTTTAAGGTCCTGATTGTATTTAAGGCCCTAAATGGGTAAACCCACTGCACAGTGTATGTTCCCAGACTACATCTCTAGCAGAAAAGAGATAAAGGCTCTTCAGTCTGTGGAGTCCTCTTCCTGTTGATATATAAAATACTCCTTTGGTCTCAGGCTTTAAGTCCTGGAGACCCGGAATCAAGAGATCTAAACTAAAATGTTACCTTTATTACATTTTTGCGATGATCTCTTTGTTGTTCGTGTGTCTGTTTCATACCTTTCCAAGAGGAATTTCTCCATCTTTCCAAAAGTTTTTTTGTACGCAAAAAAAGAAACTCTTTTGGCAAAAACAATTACTTAGGTCATTATTTTAGGAAGGTGACAAAATGTTGCTTACTGGTGTAAGTCCGGTAGTTTGTAGTTGGATTTTAAAATATATCTAGATATGATGCGCAGCATCAAACTGGATTTAAATGTGCTGTGCACAAAACACAGTTTCCCTAGTGCAGTGGTGCCCAAAGTCGGTCCTGGAGGGCCGGCATCCTGCATGTTTTAGTTCTACCCCTGGTTAAACGCACCTGGATCAAATGATGGCTCATTAGAGGTATAAGAAGAACATTGACCTGCTGAAGAGGTTGTTACCACCACCAGGGAGAGAACTAAAACATTCAAGATGCCCACTTTAGGCACCGCTGCCACAGTGACTTTCTGCATATTAGGTAATTGAACCATTGGGGAAAAAACCTTACAATTATTCCAGGCCTAAGAGTGTAGTGAGGTTTCACTTCAAATAGCAGAAAATGAAACAAGAGCCACATATAAACTGCTATTATTTTTTCTTTTTTTGCGTTTACAGGTTCCCCTGCCCCACAACGAGGCGTTTGAAGGGGTCCATAAAGGGGAGTACTGGGGGGTCATCGGCTTTGGACAGAACTTCACCAATTACTTGACTAAACGGTAAGATGATCTCTAATGACATTATCTTATTTGAATACATCTGGTTTTGATCACACTGCGTGATTCATCCTGAAAGGGTCAAATCTTGAACTCCGGCTGCTAAATACCAAAGTTTGGGTAAAATACATAAAATATTTGGCACAGTAACATCATTAATGTTACTGTGCCATTTTAGCATCATTTAGGGAATGATGCTAAAAATCATACACATAGAGGCCTAACCGGAGTAAAATATAGATATAGAAAAATATCATAAAACAATAAAATCAGAATATATTCCTGCAATTTGGCTTTAAACTGGTTTAAAAGTAGAAGTACAGCAATCAGTCAGCCACTGATCATTATTCTCTTGACCTGGCTCTAACCTGGAATCAACAGATCAAAATAAACAAGCTTTTTTTTCTCTTTCATTTGTTAAATGCTTCAAAACTTAAAGACTCTCAATTTTAGTTTGTAAATGGTCATATAATTATCTTGTAGTTTTTATAACAACTAAAGGTGTAACGTAGTTGCTTGATTGTGCCTGGCAAATACACAGTACTGCCCCGTTAATGTTTTATAATCCTTGGAAAGAATATTCATAATTCATAAAATGCAGGTCACACCTCAAAAAAACAACAGAATCTGTGCGATTTTGCTTTAAATGACTGATAACATGGAGGGCAAACACATTATATATCACATTATGCGTTTATTTAAGCTAAAATAATGTCATAAAACAATCATAATTACCTTTAACAAAAGCAACTTTAACAGACAATCTCTTGTTTGACTGATTGGTCGTATTCATTCCTCTGTTTGTGTTGGAGAGTGGAGTGGAGCTCTGTGTCGTTCGTAACTCTACCCCACTCTTCACTAAAAGCTCTCGCGTGTCTCTGCTCGGCTAGTGTTACACGTCAGATACACATCTACTACCATCGGGAGTCTCCTCCGTACTTCTGCTAGACGCGTACAGTTTCCTGCAGAGGCATTCAATCCCCTGGATGTTTTTCATATTTTGTCATGTTATGATGCTTTAAACTTCTCTGTTATCTGATAGAGGAACACAAAGCAGTAGTGAAGAAGAAGGAAAGGGATTTGTGATTATCAAGTTTAGTTGTTTTGTCATATATATATATATTCAACCCTTTTCACTCAGAATTTTGTAATTGGAGCAACACTTCGAATCAGGAGTTGTAACACCGCATGATGTAATGGTGTAATAAAATTGGGCTATAAATATAGAATGTAATAAAACATAATTAAGACCGCATAATGAAAGAATTGCTGCTAAATGTAATAAAATCCTTGAATTGTTTTGCTTTGAACGACGTGTAGGTTCATACAGAGAGTTCTGGTCTGAAAAGGCAAGTAAGTTATCAGAAGTTCATTTATTGGCCAAAATTTCAAATTTGAAAGGATCTACAACATGATCATAATTAGAAGTATAATTATGAACACTAATATAAATATATATGTAATCACACCTCACTCAACAGCTATCACAAAAAAGAAAGTTTCACTCCTGTTTTCCTTTCCTTCCTGTCTTCTGTCACCGTGAGGGTGTCGGTTTCACAAACCGGTGCTCCGGTGGTTGTTTATCTGCAACGACCGTGTGCTGTGAGTCAAACAGGTGTTCAGTCGTCATGTAAACACCCTACCGGTTCGGACTGGCTCTGCTAAAGCACGCCGCGGTGTCAAACAAAAAACTAACTCCACTGGCTCATGGCTAGAGAGAAGAAAGTTCACCACACACACATGTACGTACTTGCTTGGAGACGCGCACAAACTGCATGTGCAGAGAACCACCTCATCGGTCTGGTGAAACTTGTTTCCCTGCCTTTTGTTTGACCTTTCTGACCTTAGGCCTACTATATGTGCAGTAGAGCCGCTCAGCAGACATCAGCATGATCATCTACAGCTGAAACCCTAGCCCTAATGTGTTGTTTACAACCAGACATGTTTTCATGGATAACATGGTTTTTAGAGCTTCAATCAAGCTTCAATCAGAGCTTCAATCAGAATAATAGAGCTTCAATTATTCTCACAATAATAATTAATGAGAAAAACAGCTTTAAAATGGTACAATGTAGCATAACTGTATTTCCTGACTATCCTACCAGCAGTAAAACAATATGCCAACATTGGTTTTTTTTCGTTTGTTTTCTTGGCACTATTTCTCTTGAGTCTCACTTTGAGTCACTGAAGTTCATCGGAGTGGCCGTCATGTGAACATGAGTCAGAGTCCCCAGTTTTTGTTTTCTGTGCGAATAACAGTGCGGGAGTCGCAGGTCGCCATTCTGGTCCTTCCTGTCCTCAAAACACCTAGGCGGGTTCTGGTTTTAGGGTGTCAGCCAATCAGACGGCAGTTTTCTCTGAGCCACGTGGCGCTGATGTGACCGACCTGCTTGACTAAAACAAAAGGTGTTCGGGTTCCACGTCCTCTGGCTTCGACGAAACAGTCTGAGGTCGACAAATAGGGCCGCAAACAGATATGAAGGCAGTTAGCCTTCACAGGTGTCTTTGATGTTTTCAGACATAGATTTAAAATACACAACCACGTGTAGGGTATTTGTTTTCTGTAATGAAGCCCCCTCTTTCTGACTTGTCTGTCTAGGCGCATATCAATGCACCTAGACTCAAGAAATGAGCCAGTGAACTGAACATGTAGGACAAGTTTGTATTTAATGTGAATTTTTGGGGTTTGTTACCAGAAGCCTGTCATTAACACACAACAATTAATATAATCGATAAATGGGCCAGCCAATAAATTGGATAAATTTCCTTCATTTTAGTTGATTGGCGATCATTCGATAGTTGAGAAACCGATCTGATCTACCTTCCTCTGTTCTGCTGTGAGAGAGGACCGACTGACAGACCCACCACAATGTCACGACTGCACGCTTGCAGTTAACAAGTCGCCGCACTGTTGCCAACCTGGCAACAAAGTTGCCATGTTTAGCCACTTTTTAGACAAAAAACATCAGTGTGAGTTAAAATCGTATTGTAGGACAGGCTTTTTAAATATTGGTGATTGCCCAGAAAACTGCAGTGAGTTCACCTCTATAAAGTGAGATATTTATTTTCCAGACAAATGTATTCCAGGTTAATGAATTATAGTCATATATGTTTTATAACATTATAAAACCAGGGAACAAAGTTTTAAAAAACATATAGTTTTTGAATATATTTTGGATGGAGTAAAAACATAATTTTGCTCCCCAGAGTGGACACAGTAATGTTCACACTCCTATGGCCAGTGTCCAGTGTGTGAATGAGTGAACATTTCAAACATTAGAATAACGAGCTATATAAAAACTTGGGATGTATTTTATAGATAATTAGAGAATAATTCGTGTCTCAGGGTTTAGATGCTTTTCCATAAGGATGTTCTACTGAGCTCTTTTCGGTTCAGCAGGGATTTCTGAAAAGTTTCACACTTTCATTTGGTTCCGTTTATTTCCTCATCGTCCTGATAATGTCACACAGTTACAGCTAACTGTATATAAAAAAAACAAGGGTTAATTTAGAAAGAAAATGCACATATCTACTTCCAGTAAAATTATTTTTTTAAGTTAGGGGTAAAAAAAAAAAAAAAAGGTAATTATATTGTAAATATTTCTAAAAGTAATAATTGACAGAAAAAATGTAAAAAGATCAGCCAAAAGTAGAAAGCTGCTTAAAAGGCAAAATGATTATTTTGCTGAAAATAAAATCGAGTTTATAAGATGAACATAAGCTTATAGCATGTTTTCAGTCTGAGTTAAAAACATGTCTTGAGTGTCCTCTGGTTGGACGGAGATGTTATCTGTAGATGTATTGATTTGGCCGAAAGCAGAAGAAGTGAGGCTGACAGAATCTCAGATTCGCCGTCGGTGGAAAATTTAGCCTGGCTGACCTTTCAAGTTCCTGTTAGTGAAACAAACCTGCAGCTACACACTCATCCCTTAATGCATTAATTACTACCGCTGTTTATATTTTAATAAAACATCATCTTGATATTTAATTAGAGTTTAACAAAAGAAGCAGATGAAGAGAACATCCAGAAACAAAAAGCATGATAAGCAAAAGATAGGTTCGAAAAAAAGAGTAAAAGAGTATTTTAGACTTATCCCTGTATTACCTGATTATTAGCTTACCAATCTCTTTTTTTATTTAAGAAAAATATACTTACATTAAGGAGAACATAATCAATCAAGTTTATTTGCTTGGCACATTTCAGCAACAAGGCAGTTCAAAGTGCTTTATGTCATAAAAACACAAAAATAAAAAGTCAGAAAAACATCGTCCCGTCACCAAGAGAAACCGGTAACAAACATTACTCTCAGTCTGTCGAGTGCCACCATTAAAATCACGAATACACATCAAATAAACACTTTCTACCATTTATCATGGTTATAAAGCAACTCTAAACCGAAGGGTTTTGAGCCTTTATTTGAAGAAACTGTGTTTTCTGGTTTTGCAGGATTCTGCAGCGGCAGGTTTCCAAGGAAGTGATCGACGGAGGATCGGTGCACGTCTGGCTGGACCTGACCAGTGAGACACACTTTTGGTTTTAGTGTTAAGTTTGTTTGTTTTGACGGGAAACATTGAATTAACCCGAAGCTTTGTCGTTGAACAGATCGACAGATCGGCCTCATGCTACAGAAGCAGCTGCACCAGGCGTTTCAGGTACAACATGGTTCAAGATATTATCGAAAGCTGGATGCAGTTCACAGAATGAGGGATCTTCCTCTTTTAATGCCGGTTGTTATTCTTGTTCCCCAAACTTTAGTTTTACCAAATAGAAACTATCGAATTTCCTGCTTTCTGATCAAACCATTATGTTTTTGTGTGAGGTCAATATTAACATTTTTTATTTTCTGCCTTTAGGCTTTTGTGGATTATAAAATGGGTGCCTTGGCATACCTGGCTGCTCTACCGATAAAAGTAAGAGACCTTAAGGAAAATTACATAAGAACATATTAATCATTATCGATTAGTATTTAACAATGCTTATTGTATTGTTAAGTACAATGGAAAATTACTTTTACAATCATTAATTGTGGAAAGTTTCTGATCATCATGTGAGTTTTCATTTATCGTTGTCATGATAAATTTTAGTTAATGAAAATAAATGCAAAAAACCAAAACTGACAGTTTAGTAAGAAATGTCAATTTTGCTATGTTCTCCTCTAGAGTTACAATAAATATCAGTCAATTTGAAAATATGATTAAATGCAGTTGCTGAGTGTTTTTCTAGAGTAATGTTTGTGTTTGTGTCACTATGAATGTCATGCCATGCGGAACTATTTATACCTAATAGGTAATGCATAGTTTTTTATTTCTATCTTTATCGTTATCACAGTAGTATCACAAAGTATCACGATAAAATTAGAGGTCCATATCGCCCACTCTAATCATCAACAGTGTGAGAAGGTTTTGCTGTTTGCAGCATCATGTGGAATGAAACCCTTTCTGGTCATTTCCTAGTTTGAAGAGCCGATCTACGGAAGCCTGAACATGGATTTTACCACCTATGTGACTCCAGGAGCTGTCCTGAGGTCAGTGATGAGAGGGCCACTCCGGTTTTCTATTGTTTGCATCAGAATTTATTTATTTATAACCTTTACTATAGCACATCGCTGGGAAACACTTAAAGGAACAAATCACGCTTTCTCTGACTCACCTCTGTTCCTGCAGCATCTCCTTCTACCTGGCTGTGGGTCTGACGGCGCTCTCCTTCGTCCTGGAGAGGAAGGAGGGTCTTTTGGACAGGTGCTGGGTCGCAGGTGAGAAACCAAACCTTCATTTGCTCTGATAGCAGCACAAAAGTTCATAAGTCTCAGTTCCAGCTCTTTGCTCATGTTAGGATTCATCATTAGCACCTTCAGAATATTAGGAGTCATTACAGGAATAGGGATTTATTGTATCGTTTATTGTTTATCATGTATTGTGAATTTTTTTTTTTTCACCGTTAGAATTTTGATTGATTGTTGTCATGACAGATTTCATTTAAAGCTAATCAGAGACATGATTTTCAACTATTTTGGACACTCAACGTGGTTCTGGAGAGCATCCATGAATAAGGATTTCTCTCAGCAGCATGGCGGTCTTTTTTATTTTGCACAGATTAGATAAGAAGTGTTGGTGGTCGCCTTTGAAGACTGGTATAAACAAACTTGATCATTTGATTATTTTGTTTACAAAGCTTTATTTGAATAGCACCTTTGAGGCTGCAAGTGAACATGATCCTTTACTAAGAAGCAAGTGCAGACTTTAATTATACAGAAAAAAAAGAAGTAAAAAAAAATAAGGATATGAAATCAAAAATATTTCTAACACATAACAAACTATTAATTTCAAATGACAAATAAATACAAGATGCCAAAATAGACAAAAACATAAAATAATACAGAAAATAAACACTTTCGACAAGAAAATAAAATTAAACTTCTGAAATAATTATTTTCCTGAAAAATTAAAGCTATAACTGTAGTGTATAATAGAAGCTGGATTAAAGCTCGTCTTTATCTTACTTTGCTGCCTTTAACAGTATGACTTAGAAAATAAAGTGTTTGTTAACAATCTCCAGACCTATTGAAATTTTTAAAAGTTGTAAAAAAGTGAGGCTGCCACATGTGAATTATTGATGGAAATCCAGGCGATGCATCATTTAGGTGTAATTTGACACGTGGCCAGTAGAGGGAGGAACACGATCACAGGTGAGGGTGAAGATGCCAACAGAAAACTTTGAACAAATGTATTCAATCGCTTTTTTTCCATTTAGAAAGATCACACTCATTTTGGTCGATAATCTGATGAATTAGATTTTTTTGAATTCATTGTTTGAACAGGATTTAGTCATAGCAAGCTGCTGCTTTTCTGTTCTGTGAGCTCATTGGTAAATTGAGTTCCACATGTGCACACTCAGAATAGTCCAACTTGCAAAACTCCCACATTTCATGTCATTTTGTTTTCCAGCAAAAGTGAGGTAGAATCGATAAATAAGGGGGGATTATTTCAGGGCTTAGATTTGACTTATTCCTCTTATTTATGTTTTCTTGGTTTGATTAAGAAAAAATTTCCTCTAATTTTATTAAATAGTCTGGAAATGTAATTATCTGGTCTCAAGTGGACGTTGCCTCAAACTGCTGTTCTCGTTTTGGCAAAACACTGACAAAAGACATTTTCGGACAAAATGAAAACAAACCCACATCAGAACGTTCGCCACTGCTTTGTATCAAATGTTTAATTTTTAGTCTTTGAAAAGGTTTTCGGCTGCAGATTCATAAAACCCCCTTCCTGTTCTTCGCTCCACCAGGTGTGAGCTCCATGGAGACGATGCTGGCTCACCTCTTCTCCCAGCTCTTCGTCATCAGCGTTCAGATCATCCTGATGCTGCTCTTCGTCCTGCTCGTCTTCAAGGTTGGCTCGGGGAACAAACACTACGCTCATGCTAAACAATTTTATTGATCTAAAAAAGCCCCGTTTAGATCAAAAGACAGATTTTGGCCGTTTTTGGAACCGACGTTCTCCATCCAGAGCTTGAGCTAATTTGCAAAAGGAGAATGACCGCTGGACAAACGTGTCAAACTTGAGGCTCCTGGACCAGATCTGGCCAACCGTATATTTTTATGTGGCCCTTTAGACTCGTCACACCAAATGACGTCGATCAGCTGCTCCAGTTTTTTGAGGAAATGCTCACAAAATCAACAGCAACACACATTTTTTTTCAGCGTTTATAGCAAATGTTTCCGCCAACACAGTCAAAAACATTGGCTTTACGTGATGCCAAGTCTCACCTGAAGGTGGCAGTAGTTCTCACTTTTGCTCATACCCGTTATGGCCGGGAAAGTACAGTATTTTGTGTTTCCTGCTGTGCTCCCGTATTAATATCTTCCCGTAAATTTCCCGTATTATAGCAGCTACGTCACCAGTCCTCCACTCTGACGCTACCCCGTTCACAAAAACAATTGCCATCACTGTTAAAAGATGTTCAGGGTTACTTAATTTTAAGAAGTACTTATCAAATGCAAAAACAGCTGTTTATTCATACTTTAACAGTGTGTTACCAAAATATTCTGGCATAACTGGCTCTTTGAGAACATTCTTTTTCTTGATATGGCCAAAAGTGAAAATGAATCGCAGCTGCAACTCCAACAGAAGGAGGTGTTGAAGACAAATACACTCATAAATGTGTGATCTGTCTGTCACATAAAATCCCTGAAACCGCAATAGTGAGAAGGAAGAAAACAACAATAAAACAGTAGTCGACTGACCAAAGTCACCCCTAACATGGTTTGGTTTTGACGTGTGGGAAACATGTCCGACACGTTGGAGGTTAATAATTCGCCAGCCTTCCCAGGCCTTTTACGGAGTTCATTTGCATTTTTACTGCGTCGACAAAAAATCTGACTTTACCTGTGGCAAGTTGCAGAGACGTAATTATGTTAATAAGAATCCACTGCAGCCAGCAAACAGCTTTTCAATACCAGCTGTTTGTCTGAGATTTATTTTCCTTTACGACGGCGCGCTCTATGAGGAATCAGCGTTTCTTCTGCATGTGCAACAGAGTCTGAGTCGAGTCTGGTGTGAGAACAACACACCACTACAGCATGAGTCTGGATTGATCTACTGCGTGTGTGTGTGTGTGTGCATAAAATCAATAGAGAAAGAAGCTTTCACACTGAAGAGGACAGAGTTTGAAGTCCACCTCCACAAAAAATGGCAAAAACCCAAAGTTCTTGAACACGAGTCCTCAATAAACTCATTGTTTGTCTTACCCTTAACAGAAAAGTGTGTGTTCTCCTCTCGGGGTGTGTGTGTGGGGGTGTGTGTGTGTGTGTGTGTGTGAATGTATATATGCCTGCTCAGAACCGTGTTAATTAAGGTGCCGAAGTCCAAAGATCCAAAGAGAGCGGCTCTTCATAAATCACTTTCTGTATCTCCCGTATCCAGGGATCGCTGCAGGATCGCCACCACAACAGCCTGCGATTGCTGTGGCAACCGTGTGGTCATGTGGCCTCTGGGTGCGGGTCTATTTTTGCACGTTGTCAGGGGAGACGGATAGTGTCTCAGAGCTCCGAGGAGCAACACAAACATTCCAGTCAACTTTGGAGAGTTTATCACCTCGACTCCTCGCAGCTGGGTCCTGCCCAAAACTCTGCCTGGTTTTCAGGAGTCTCGTCTCGCCTCTAAATGCATTTATTCGCATCCAAGCAGAGTTACGCTTGTCGTCATGTCATTGGAAGATTAGAGAGTGCGTGGATCCCTGCAGATCTTTATTTTTGTCTGTTCCCACATCATCATTGTTTGATAAAATGAGCTCTTTAAACTCATCCCTAAAATAGTTCATGGAAGCATTTCTAAAGTATGTTCTGGTTTGCAATCGTGGTTTTTCATCCGCATGAAATTGGGATAATTGTGCTTGTAATGTTAGGAGTATACGTTTTTAGTTCCTTGAGATCCTGCATAATGTTCGCTAGGAGCAATTATCATATCGTTTACTGTGATAAATCGTTAATCATGATAAGAATTAAAATTTATTGTTGTCATGATAAATCCCAATTAATAACAATAAAAAAAACCTGACTGTATTATGAGAATTGTTATTTTGTTCAATAAAAGTATTAATAAATACCAATACATCTGAAAACATAATTAAACCCCGTTACTGTGTGTTAATCCTATGGAAATGTTGTGGTTTTCAGTTTGACTCATCAATATATCGCGTCCTTGATTTTGACACTTTTTACTGTTTTCTTTTATAGCTTGCTTACCGAATCCACATTCCCAAATCAAAGATGGCTCAGCCTAACCCCGTCCTCCGTGCTTTCGCATAATCACTGTGATGACAGGGAGCGGAGGGACAGCCTGTTTAGCAATAAAACACCTCATCACTTCACCACAGCAAAAAGGTGCAATAATGTGAAAGTGATGCATTTAGCATTTATGGGTCATTTTTTAAAGGCCTGGTCTGCAGCAGCGGAGGTCATCTGGCAGCTATAAACGCAGCAGCAGCTGCTCCGCCTCACTCTGGTGGCGGAAAGAGCGGCTGTTTGAACTCCCTTTGTGTTTGTGACCGGTTAAACACGATAAACCCTTTAAAAAAAAAATCACAATGACGCATTGTGTTTGAGCTTGTTGCACTTCCTCACTGTACTATTTTTTGCCCCCTCTCGCCACAGATGCCGAACGAAGGCTCCCTGTTTCTGGTCATCTGTCTGATCGTGCTGCAGGGCGTCACGGGAATCTCCTTCGGCCTCGTCATCTCGGCGGGGATCGACGACGAGCAGAGCGCCAACCAGGCTGCCCTGGGCATCTTCTACCCTAACCTCATCCTGAGCGGTAAGCAGAGACTCGGGGGAAAGTCTGTCGTAAAAACCGCCTCACGCGTCATCGCCTGCCAGACTCCAAAAGCACAGCGGGCGACTGATTGCTGGGTTAAGTATGAGCCGCTGATTAAAGATCATTGGGTATCAGCCAGCATGTGGGGACGATATTTGTTCAGAAGACGGGATCTGAAGACAGTTCAAGTGATCGACAGTCATAGAAAATAGCACATATTTCTCGATTTGATGGTGAGGATACTGATAACAGGGCACAGACATTGAAAATGTAAATCCACTACTGCGTCCATCTGGACCATCCAGGGTTGCACAGCAGCCATCAGTGAACAAGTCTGTTTGAAAATTAATCTTCATGTATGACTGGGCCCACTGCGACTGTTTCTGCTTGTGAGCAGTGGTGAGGGGCCAATAGTAGGTTCATGCACCATAAGCCTCTGGAGGATCCTCCACCTTGAGGTTCCAGAGGCACCAGCAGCTTCAAATAACTGCTGCTTTTTAATGGAATTTTAACAGCTGCTCTCTTAATCCCATGAATTAGTCTAACAGAAACATTCCTCATTTTGCCTTTATCTGTACAAACCCATCTTTGTTCTGAATCAGCCACAAATCTCTTCACAGTACGATAACGCTTCAGTTTT
>CAEFZY010031192.1:0-11090 GCA_903066815.1 Brachyrhaphis roseni
ATAAAAATTACAGATATTATAAAATATGAATTATGAATGTGTTCAGGTTCAGGGAATAACTGCAGGCCAGGAGGA
The DNA here is from genome assembly GCA_903066815.1 of Brachyrhaphis roseni. NCBI lineage: Eukaryota > Metazoa > Chordata > Actinopteri > Cyprinodontiformes > Poeciliidae > Brachyrhaphis > Brachyrhaphis roseni. Next base: position 76 of record CAEFZY010031192.1, read on the forward strand.
ACAGGACATCATGCTGAAGCTCTGATGGTTTCCTGTTTCTTCTCTCGAAGATCTTCTTCTCCATTTGAAGGAGTTTCCTTTTTTGGATGTGATAAAATATTGCGGCTCTTGTGGTCTTCTCACATTTCTTAAGTTCCTTCTTTAATCTTGACCCATCAGTTCCTGTTCAGGCTGAGCTGAAGCTATTTAAGTTATCGCAAGTGCTTTCTGGTTTGCTGTAAAGTCTTAGTTCTCACCACATGACACTTTTCCTGAGAAAATGATGTTTCAGTTTAAAGGCAGAAGCCAACATGGCCTCCAAGAAGGAGGCGGAGCCTGAAGAGTCAGGAGATGGAAGAAGCGTTTCTCAGTAGGGTGAACTCAGGCTGTGGTCATACTTTCTTTTTGGCTGTTTTAAGGTCTCTCTCACTTTAAATCCAAATAATCTTCTGCTGGCCACGCCCCCAACTCAATGTTACACTCACACATGAAAATAGCTGCAAATAAATGCTAAATTATACCACCGTCCATCTTGGAAAAGCTGACGTGGAGCCTCCTGCACAACCAACAAGAATGCAGCAAGTAGTTTTTGGGTGGTGAGTCAACAAAAAAACACTTGTCTTTTCCAGCAGCCATTGCGCAGCGCATTCAGCGGTAAAAACAGCTGAACAAATATGCTGGAGCTGTGCTTGGGTTGCTAGGTAACAGGGAAGTGCCCATAGAATGTTACTAAAAAATTGGGAAGTTTTAGAAACAACACGTTTTCCAGACACCAAAAAATATGAACTTACTGCCAAGAATCATCTGGGTGTTTTTAAGAGCTTCGTCTGTTTTTAGAAGCAGTAGAAACAGAAGTGGAAGTATAAAAACAGAAAAATATGAATTTAGCACAATATATCCTCTTTGAGTAGCTTTCTAACCATGTGAAAAGGCCGAGGGGTGAGTTCATGAGTCCTGATGCTGGGTGAGAGCAACTCATTTTACTTCATGTCACAAGAAAGTCTCCAAATCCTGCTTTAAGCCATCAGATCACGGACAGCGATTTATTGATCGATTCTGTTAACTCTGTGATGTTTTCTGTGTGTAAAGTTAAAAATGTCTCCACATTTGTCCAAGTGGTCAGATGTGTGAATTATAATCAGTCAGAATCACAGATGGCTGCAGATTTTCAAAGATCCTGATAACATGATGTTACCAACTGCAACACTACACACATATTTTATATTACATCAGTAACATATCAATAACTGTAGTTAATTATACTTTTATTTTTTATCAACTTGATTTTACATTGAGAACTTTAAACTAAGTGTTTAGAAAGAAAATTAAACAGTTTAGATTTTTTCCCATCACATGAAAGAGACAGCAGGTTATTCCAGCTTTAATCTGTTTCTACATGGACATTTTAAAATTAATTTTAATTCATCTATCAGACAGCAGTTTCTCTGTAAACCTTGGAGAATCTTCTTCAGCTTCATTTTCTTTTGGAGTTCCTCAGGGATATATTCTGGGGTTGGTTTTAATTTCTACCTATATGTTGGATTTTTGATTTTACATTTTCAGAAAATCCCAAAACTAATAAACTTCCTCTACGCATCTGACCTGCTGGCTGTCAATTCTTTATTCCAACTGACATTTAAATAGTTTTAGACTGTATGCTGCTTTATTTATATAAGTTTGTACTGTAAAGCTATTTGTGGTTTTACATAAATAATCATTTTTTCATTTTAGCTCATATTTTTCATATTTTTTCATTATCGCAGCACTGAACTCTTTTACAGAAGAAAAAGCATTTTAGCATTTAGCATCGGATCCATTTCCACCCAGACACCATGATGTGAAGCAGTCTGTGGGGTCGACCAAAGGTGGAGCAGCTGGTGGTGATGCTTGTAGGAGCTGCAGATTCTGTTTCTGTGTTTTAGGGTTTCAGCTCGTTGCCTCTGCTTCAGGCTTCCTGTTGATCTGTGAGAACAAACATGGCTGCTGCAGAGCTGAAGCTAAGTTATGGTGGAGTAGAGCGACTCATCATGGCTGCTTATATCAACCCGAGGATCAGCGTAGAGAACATCAGTCCTGGTTCCACAGGAAGCTCTGAGACGAGGCGCCGCCTTCCTGCTGCAAAACTTTACTTCTGCATAGACGACCTGAGCCGAGACGACTTCAGCCTGGAGAAAGGAAACAAAAGTCAAGAAAGGTTGGAATATGGAGTCAAATTAATGGTGTTTAAAGGAACTTAGTGATTGTTCCAGATTTGTGGTGCATAGAAGCTGAATGCTGCTTCTCCATGTTTGGTTCTGGTTCTGGATGCAGAGCAGAACCAGAACCAGAAGCTCAGAGATCCTAAGGTTGATCCAACAGCAGCAAATCTTTGATCCGTTCAGTGACTTATAAACTACCAGCAGGAGTTTAAAGTCTGTTCTCTCAGTGAAGGACTATAGAACTGGGTGGTGTAGAACTGGGTGGTGTCTCTATCTTCCTGGTTCTAGTCAGAACTCCAGCAGCAGGTTTTGGACCAGCAGGTTCTGGATGTTGGTTTGTCAGTCAGACCTGGATGAGTTTCTCTGATCAGAGACTTTAGTCTCTGGTCCTGGAAATGTTCTGCAGCTGCTAGAAGACCCACTGTGGAACCAGCTTTATGTGGCTCTGGAGGGTCAGGTCAGAGGTCAGAGGTCAGCCTGATCTCTAGTTTTCAGCTGTAATAACTGAAGCTGTGTGTTGACTCTAGATCTATAACTCTAGATCGTTCCTCTTTAGACCCACAGGTAATAACTTCAGCTCTGGTTCTGTTCAGCTGGAGCATAATGTGAGCATATAGATGTTCAATAGGAGGATCCCTCCGTCTGCTCCAATGAGAAGTTATTGAAACAAAGAAGTTCCTGTTCAGACTGGAACGTTTTCCTGCTTTAATTATCTCCAGATCCTTCTCCTGGTCCTTTTGTCCTCTGATCTTCTCTAAAGAACGTCAGAGACCAGAAACACTGGACTCTGTTTATGAATTAGTAAGTTATGTAAGGTCAAAGAATGTGGAAGGTAAATGTGGTTTGAATGTTTCTGTAAGGTTCTGCTTACCAGTTGCTGAGAAGTGGTTGCAGTTCCTGAGCTGCAGCCTCGGTTGGTTTCAGCTTCTGTTGGTTTGGTGTTTGTGGTTTCAGTGTAAGCTGAGTAGATTTCCACATCAGCAGATCGCCACTCACCAGCTTCCTCTCTGATGTCTTCATTTATTTTGGAGTTCTTCATCAAAAGAAGTTAGTTTTTAATCATCTCAGTTTCAAAAACAGCTTCCAAAATATTTTCATGCTCACCTCAGTAGCAGGAAGATTCTCTGTTTGCACAGGAGAAACTGAAAAACATTTCAGAATTTAAACTCTGTTTGTTTTCTAAATCTTCTTTCTATAGATTTATGGGTTCTGCATTTCCATTCTTCTCTAAATTCACAAATTTTCCTAATCTATGCTTTCCAAAGTTTATGGAATATTTCAGCTACTTGTTTAAACTAAAGACTAAACACACACAGTAATTCTAACATGTCACTTTACAGCAAACTACATTTATAACAGCATCTGTTTTTCATGTGGTTTGTTTATCTGACTGTGGACTGATATCTGACCAACACTAGAATCATGGAGGACCCTGATGAACGTCAGATGATTATAAAGTTGGTTTCATTGTTTCAGGTGTTGCTGATCTTTATTGTCTTCATGCACCTTGAGGTTTGGTGAATTTATAGCAGAAACATTTGGATCTCTGTCATGTGGAGCCACCAGAATTATAAAGCCAAACGTTCTGCATATATTTGTCTCTGTGAGTGTGTGTGTTTGTGGGTGTGTGTCTGTGTGAGGGTGTGTGTTTGTGAAAGGGTGTGTTTGTGAGTGTGTGTGTTTTCCGGTGCCTTACCTGTGTGATGTTTTTCAGATCTTGTTCTGCAGCAAACCAGCAGAACCACAGACGACAGGATGATGATGATAACCAGAGTCAGAGCCACAAACCGCAGAACATCTGCAGACCCTGTTGGAGGAGAAACATGTTTGTTACTCTGGGTTTCATGGGAGTTCTGGTTCTGGTACTGGGCAGCAGGTCCTTGTGTCTTCCTGCTGAATGCATCTGAAGCTTGCAGACTGTAGAAATAATTAAAGTAATGGAGCTTCAGTGCAACATTAATGTGCAGAAGATGTGATGTTTTGATGGTGAGATGAGCTGATCACCATTTTGACATCTGAGTGTTTCAGAAGGACAGAACTGAAGGTTTTCTCCATCACTCACTGTGGTTTGGTGAATCTTTAGATGTTGAGTCCTGCTGATTCAGACCAGAGGTTTCAGAGGGAAGTGAAGATGTGAAGCTTCCTGAACTGGAGCTGGAACTGGTTCCAGTTGATGGTGTGGAGGCTGATGGGTCGACTGCTGGGAGACAGAAGATTAGAGCTAAAGATGCTGTAAGAGTTCTGGTTCCCCCCGACGAGCATCGAACACGGAGGACCAGGATCCAAAGCTGCTGGGTACAAACTGATAATGTGAAGAAAGTAATTTTTTACTTTACGATATATGTATTTATGAAATACATATATCGTATTTCATAAATACGATGATGTACGTATTTATGAAATACGTACATCATCATCAGAAAACCTGTCTGTCTAACAATGTGTTTTTTCTAAATTCTTGTTTCCTTTTAGCAAATTTCTTTTAGTAATTCTAATTTGCACAACTTTATTGTCAATTGAAAAACATCCAGTGATGTTCAGAAAGTTTTATCTTCTTTGAAAAACTCACCAGTTCTGACAGTGACCTGAACGTCTCTGTATGAACTACTGGAACCAGTTTCATCCAGTTTACATCGGTACCGACCAGAATCAGATTGGACCAGCTGTGTGACGGTCACCAACAGAAATGCTCCTGATTTTTGTTCTTCATATTTCATATTGTATCTGCCTTTCTCAGCTCTGACTCCATCAGTCTGAACTAGAACTTCTTCTTCTCCACATTCTCCTCTGCAGAACAGTCGTTTCCTTCCAGCGCGTTTAAAGAAACAGGCGACTGTCAGTGAGCTGCCAGCGTCTTTATGGAGGAGAGGAACTTTGTTTCCATCCAGCAGAGCTGTTAGAATAATCATCAATCAATAATCATCAGTTAGTTTCTGTTCTGAGTTTGGATCTGTTAATGCAGCAGAAACTGGAGGAGAAAATCAAACTGTTCCTCATTCCTTCAGTTTATCAGAAACTCACCGTCTACAACAATCAGTCTGAAGTCTTGGAATAAACCTGGAGACGAAGAGTCGTCCAAGCCACATCGGTACCGTCCTTCATCAGACCGGGTCAGCTCTGAGATGCTCACATAGAGAGTAAAGACATGAGCGCTGGTTTCTTTAACATATTCAGTTCTGTATCTTCCTCTCTGATCGGTGGCTTGTCTTGTTTTAATCAGGATGTTTTTTCCTTTGCAGTTTTCCTTGCAGAAGATCTTCCAGTTTTCAACCAGAGAAAAAGCACAGTGAACTCTGACCTCTTCTCCAGCTGCTCCATATATATTATTCGGTGCGTTAGCAGAACTGCTGAGTCTGTCCTGCAGAGCTGCAGAGAAGAGCAACAAGTTGTCGTTATTTCTTCCTGTGAGAAACCACACTGATCGCAGTTCTGCGCATAGTTAGAGGAAGATAATAATATTTTCTCTAGATGAGTTGTAAAGTGTGAGAGGCTTAGAAATAAAAAAAAGCATAATGTGAGAAATACACAGTTTTAGATTCACATCAGCGAAAACAGACAAAGAAAAGCTAAATAGAACAGATTCATCTAGAAGTCATGGCAGTAAAAGTATCTAACCTCCAGAAGACAACACACAGTCAGAACTTTAGCTGTTCCTCTACTATGGGATACCACAAGGTTCAGTCCTGGGATCCTCCCATTTTACATAACAATAAGCTCCCACTGATTAAAACAGGAAGTAAGATTAGTTACCATAACAACCCAGATGATAAACAGCTCTACATTATGATGTCACCATGTGACTCTGAACCATCCAATCACAGAACAGATAAATGTGTGGATGTGCCACAACTTTCTGAACAGAAACAAAGCTGAAGTTATTAAAGAGGAACAATCTAGAGTTATAGATCTAGAGTCAGAGATCTACACTTATAGATCTACAGTTATAGATCTAGAGTCAATGCACAGTTTCAGTTATTACAGCTGGAAACCAGAAATCAGGCCCAAAGTCTGATCTGAACCTTCAGAGCCACATAAAGACAGTTACAAAGTCGGCTTTCTGTCTCCTAAAGAACATGCCAGTAGGACTTTTCAGAACAAGTGTCTTTATTCACACTTGAACAGTAAACAGCCTCCAGTCACTAAGTATGAATAGAAGAGGCCTGCAGGCACAGCGGCGCACAGAACTGACAGAGGAGGAGAGATGGAGAAGTTTGAGACGACTTAAAGAAAAACAGTGACAGACAATAAATCAAGCAACGTTAGATAAACAGACAAATCCTGCATAACACTAATGTGTACTATGGATACGAAATGTCTTGCACATTTAATCTCTTCTCATAAGATGCAATATAAGCATTATTGTTGCACATTTTGCAAAAAAATGTTTGAAAGTTATAACATTTTGAAAAGGAAAAAGCTTACAAAGCTGGCAAGTTACCAATGTTTTATTTAAAAAAGATTTTCTGTTTAGTTAAAAATGCCTCCTGGAGAATCATTTGCACTTTTTCTCTTGAGAATCTCACTGACTCATCATTATTAATAAAATGTTATGAACTGAGTTCATAAACTGAACATGGAAATTCCTTTAAGACTTAAAACAATAAAATGAGATGCAACAGCTTCAAATTTAAGATGCTGCAGCTCAGCTTTTGTTCACTTTTTCTCACAATACAGAACAATCATAAATTGTTTATAGTATTTTATACTTTGGTCATTTTGTTTTTCAAGTTTGCTTCAGTTAGTTCATGTTTCCAGCAGACGCAACCTCAGAGTTTCTGTGGTTTTGTTGTGAGACATCAGCAGGATTAAAGATGAGAGAAGATAAGAACTGATGCAGGTTGGTATGAAACATCCCACAACAAACAGCAACATTTCCTGCCTGAATAATTCTGGAACAAAACGACCAAAACACCAAAAGTACGAAACGACAAAGGGCCAAAATGAGCAGCAGCGTTTAGTAACAGAATGGACTCAAAAGTTCAGCTGCGTTGGACAGTTTAAACATGCAGATCAGATACTCATGATGTAAATAAATTTAGTTTAGAGCAACTAATACAGGAAGTGACTGGAACACATTTGACCTAAAAGTTCAGTAGTTTTAAGTCCAACATAATTCCTGCTTCACCTGCTGCATGGAGGGAACGTCTCCCTCTTCATGCTAACCCTGATCTGATGATGACTTTGGACATGTTGTGTATTTTAATACTTCCTGAATTAGATGATTTTTATCTTCATTCAGTTATTCGTATTTAATTAAACCTAAAAGAATCAAAGTGGATATTCATGACTCGGCTGGCATTAGTTTTATACTCTGAAGAAGTTTCACTGATCTCAGCAGATTAAGCTGAAAATACTCAGACGTGATATTTTAAAATTCTAATCAAACTTTTAGATGTTAGTTTCATTTTGTGGGGAACCGTCAGAGCCGAAACACTTTCAGAACAAAGTTTCATGTTAAAGAAAAATCTTTAAAAAGATGGACCAACTGCCTCTGATCAGAATGAGGAACATTTACTCACAGAGGAAGAAGCAGCAGAACAAACTGAGCTGGATGTTCATGATGAAGCTGTGATGATCTGCTGCTGCAGGTTTTCACACGTTTTGCTGTTGATCAAACGACTTCCTCCTCCAGACGTGATGCAGAGCATCTCTTCCTCTGCCACGTTCACACAGAGGCTCACGATGCTTTCAATGAGCTCAGAGGAAAATGCTCTCATCTCAAAATCATTTTTTAAAAAGTGGATCAGAATCCAACAACTAGTTAAAACGTTTGTTAGAGGGGAAGTATTAAAATGCTGGAAAGGACACAGCTTGTTGGTTTCTTTAAAATCCCCAGTTTATTAACTGTATTTGTAAAAAGAAAATAAGTATTTATCTATTCTGGGTAACCAGAGGAGTCGCTCAGTGCTTGTTGGAGTCTCGCCTCCATGCAGAAACCAAGAGGAGCTGCTGGGAACAGGTCTGGTTTACACTGACACCTACTGGCAGCTTGTGGAACTACATCAGAGCGTATGGGTCAACACTCCCTGCAGACATGAGGACTTTGTTTATACTGCATCTATTCCCAAAACACAGCCAGACAGAGTCAGGGGGATTGCTTTGTGAGATGTTTTTAGTTTAATAACTTTCTAACATAAAGCGACAGAAATGAGGAAAATCAAAAGGAAAAACTTTTGACCAGTGGAGGCAACTGGTTCATGAAATTATGCTTCATAGAGAGAAGGATTCTGAATCAGTGGTAAAAATAGATAGCATGATTATTTATCTGCTGCCTTCACTGACTAAACACAGAGGTTGGAGGTCAGATGTTTAATTTTCCTTTGAACCAGAAGTGACATATTGGTGGTTTTATAGAAAACTTCCTGAACTGGAGCTGAAACTGGTTCAGGCTGCTGGTGTGAACGTCAACCAATAAAGAAAGGCTGAAGTTTGGATTCTAGACTCGACTCAAGTTACAATAAATAAATACAACTTAGACTTCAAACCCATTTTTGGATTTAAAATGCATCAATTTTGTCATCTTTATGAAGACAGTTTTAAACATCAAAGTTTAATTTGTAATAAATGTTGGAAAATGTCAAAGTCTTAAAGGAGTCAGGAAGTAAAATCCCAGTTTGCTACATTTTATTTACAGATGGGAAACAAAATGATTGGAATAAAATCAAACATTCTCAGTATGTAAACTTTGACCTCTTTGATCATAATCAACAATTCCTAATCATAACAACCAACTAGCTGAAAAATAATCTATAATTTTAGTTTTATTCATAATCACATGGAGCAAAAACAAATAAATGCAAAGAAACATTTACTCCTGGGTTTAGTTCATTCGTATTTCTTCAGGTTCCTGCTTCAGGGAACAAACTGCAAACTTGAGAAACCAAATCCAGTCTGAATCAAACTGGATTCAGACTGGATCCAGTCTGAATCCAGTCTGAATCCAGTCTCCCATGTTGACTGTAGAGCCGATCCGGTTCTGGTTCCAGGTGGCAGGACTCAGACTCCTTCAGGTTAACTGGGTTTCTAGTTTTAGGAAGAAAAAAGAGGAAAGAATAAAGAAAATACTGAGATCAATTTGATCGAAGCATCATAACTATGATCATCTCTATGAAAACAGTTTGGATGATTAAAATCCTAAAAGCATTTCTAATGTTTTTGTAGCTTAAATTTTCTGGTTGAATTTAGGACATTTCTGTTTTCAGGTGAAATAAAACATTCTTACTTATAGCTGCGTATCGTCTTCGTCGCCCTCAGCTGCTGCAGCTGCTGCTCTGGTGTTTGGGACTTCATGGTAAACCGCATAAAGCTCCACATCAACAACTCGCCACAGTCCGTCCTCCTCTCCGGCGTTCTCGTAAAACGCCTTTCAGACGAGACGTGATTGTAGTTTTAGTGTAAGTGAGAAATATTTTAGGAAGCATTTAGAAGTTCTTCATCCTCACCTCAGGAGTTTCCTCTGGTTCCTCAGCAGGAGCTGAAAAACATTTCAGAAGAAACTCAGGTGAAGAAGGTGAGCAGGTTGAGAATTCAGTTTGATAGAGTGACGAACTTACAGCAAAATTTAACCAAATAAATAAACATTTTCATGTAGATCAGGGTGACCAGAGTTTTGTCATGTGGGCAGGTGGAGGGGTGTGTGTGTGTGTGTCTCTCTGTGTGTGTCTCTCTCTCTCTCTCTCTCTCTGTGTCTCTCTCTCTCTGTGTATCTCTGTGTGTGTGTCTGTGTGTGGGTGTGTGTGTGTGGTTTTCTGGAATAAACAGAAATACAAAAAATAAGTTCCAGGTGTTCTATCATTACACCACACCATTATACCTTGGATAAACTACGAAGAAAATAGATAAAGCCTAAATAAGCTCAACCTCAGTTTGCTTATTAATAAACAAACTAACACAATTAACTAATAACCACGCCTCTGCGCCCGTCACGTACATATGTATGTTCAGCACAGCGCTCTACAATACACACATATATCAGATAGCTCGGACTTAGCAACAGGTGAAATAACAGCAACAAATAAACCTCAAAACACTCATGTAGCTACAGTAAACACTTACTTATCATTGACGCACACTTCTAAGCTGAACACACATATCTTCCAAGGCTCTCCCACGTGTTAGCAGAGTGGCTAGGCTACCGAACTTCCAAACCAGATAACGTTGGTTACAACCACGTGACGACGTCATCGCTGCCCTAACTACGGTATGCCTTAAGGGACAAAAGTAACGCCGAACCGAAATCACATAATATAAACAGTAATACCCAATATCAACTTCAACTAGACAAACAAAATTTCAGAAGAAATTTTACAGGGCCTGCCAAAGCGCAGTCGGTCTGCACACCGAAAATCAGCGTCGATGCTAAGCTCAGCTAACTAGCAGTTTATAGCGTGTGGAAAGTCACAAGCATGTTCACTAACACAGACTTGCACCACTCAGTATGTTAAAATGAGTATATATGCTAAACTTAGCCAAAATGCTAACATTAGCTAAGTAGCAGTCCATAGCGCGTGGAAAGTCACAAGCATCTTCACTAACATGGACTTGCACCATTCAGTATGTTAAAATGAGTATATATGCTAAAATTAGCCAAAATGCTAACATTAGCTAAGTAGCAGTCCATAGCGTGTGGAAAGTCACAAGCATCTTCACTAACACGGACTTGCACCATTCAGTATGTTAAAATGAGTATATAAGCTAAAATTAGCCAAAATGCTAACGTTAGCATGAATGCTGTCAGTAGCATGTGGGGGATCACTAGGATTTTCTCCATTATTAACTTACTCCATTCATTATGCTAAAAATGGCTAATAAGTAAGAAAAATAGGTAATAGCTAATTT
>CAEFZY010031197.1:0-11197 GCA_903066815.1 Brachyrhaphis roseni
GGTCGGAACCTTCGAACCGGTTGGTTCTGAGGCGGTTTTGGGTCGGAACCTTCGGACCGGTTGGTTCTGAGGCGGTTTTGGGTCGGAACCTTCGGACCGGTTGGTTCTGAGGCGGTTTCGGGTCGGAACCTTCGGACCGGTTGGTTCTGAGGCGGTTTCGGGTCGGAACCTTCGAACCGGTTGGTTCTGAGGCGGTTTCGGGTCGGAACCTTCGAACCGGTTGGTGCTAAGGCGGTTTCGGGTCGGTACCTTTGAACCGGTTGGTTCTGAGGCGGTTTCGGGTCGGAACCTTCGAACCGGTTGGTTCTGAGGCGGTTTTGGGTCGGAACCTTCGGACCGGTTGGTTCTGAGGCGGTTCCGGGTCGGAACCTTCGGACAGGTTGGTTCTGAGGCGGTTTTGGGTCGGAACCTTCGGACAGGTTGGTTCTGAGGCGGTTCCGGGTCGGAACCTTCGAACCGGTTGGTTCTGAGGCGGTTTCGGGTCGGAACCTTCGGACAGGTTGGTTCTGAGGCGGTTTCGGGTCGGTACCTTCGAACCGGTTGGTTCTGAGGCGGTTTCGGGTCGGTACCTTCGGACCGGTTGGTTCTCAGGCGGTTTCGGGTCGGTACCTTTGAACCGGTTGGTTCTGAGGCGGTTTCGGGTCGGTACCTTCGGACCGGTTGGTTCTCAGGCGGTTTCGCGTCGGTTCTACGGCGGTTTCGGGTCGGTACCTTGAGGCAGCGCAGCAGCGTCGGCAGTACCGGCGCCTGGCTGATGTGATGGACCCAGGGCGGCTGCTTCCTGATCAGGTGACCCAGCAGGGTGACGGCCGTCGCTCTGTTTCCGGGTCGGGTCAGCGCCTCGTTCAGCTTCTCCAGCAGCACCTGGGGGGCGGAGCCGACCCATTAGCCAGCTGAAAGGCGCCACACAAGGTGAGGACGCGCCGCTCACCTTGTGATGAGGCTCCCTGATGGAGGAGAGCAGCAGCAGCACCTGGGAGGAGGAGGAGTCCAGGTAACGCTCCACCAGGGAGGACAGCACAGCGCCCCCTTTGTCTGCAAACAGAACTACGGTCAGACCGAGCCAGCAGGACGCAGGCGGAGAGGCCGGCTGGACTCGCCTGTACTCAGCTGCTGGTTGATGGCGGTTCTGACCCGCTCCAGCTCCTGCAGCTCAGAGCTCTCCAGACAGAGCAGCAGGTCCGAAACGCTCAGCGGCTCTCTGGACATCCTGCAACAGAAGGTTCTGGTCAGGGAGGAGGTTCTGGTCGGGTTGGGGAGGTTCTGGTCGGATCCAGAACCAGCTGAAACTTACTGCTGTTCAATTCAATGATTTAATAGAAAAACAATAAAGTTTAATTGCTTTTGTTTCCAGAACTTTCTCAGTTTATTTTTATACAAACTCACATTTTACAGCGAACCTCGTGACCTTTGACCTCATTAAAGGGTGTTATTCCATAGAAACTACAACTGACAGTCGCTGTGACTAAAACGGCAGAATATCAAGAATTGTTTTCTAAAAAATGTTTGAAATTAAGGATTTTAAAAGATTTCAGATCCGAGCGGTTTCTGTTCCAACTAGACCAGAACCGAGCCCAGAACAAAGTCCAGAACCTGCTCCTTTAACTGACTGAAGTCAGTTTTATTACCAGCCTATTTAAAGGCTCCTCATGACCTCCGAGACAAACCCAGGGGTCACATTTCCACTTCCGGGTCAGGGCAAGAACGTTCACCGTTTATTTCAACTAAATCCGTTAAAACTTCATTTACGTGACAAATTCAACTCATTTCTTCTAATTAATCAGTTAAATGAACAGAAGCAAACTTCCGCGTGGCCTCTGACGTCAGCGCCGTTATTTATTCTGTGTGACGTCAGTCAGCGGCTTTAAAACACCTGGAAGCTAAGAGCTAAGCTAACAGGCTCGGAGCAGGCTGCCGGCGGAGCGAACAGAACCGTCTTACGGTCCGGCAGCGGTCGCGTGCCGCCTGGTGAACAGCGATCAGAACCGGTTCCGGACCGAACAAACCTCCCAAAGCCCGGTTTAAAAGCTTCGGTACCTTCAGACCTGTTGAGCTCAGCTGACAGCGGACACGTCCAGTGACAGCAAGCCCCGCCCACCGCTGCAAGCTGACACCTGCGGCTGCCAATCAGTGTCCAGAGTCGTTCAGGGACGCTGGCGGGGGTAGGAAAAATTAGTTTCTCCAGATCAACAGGAAAGCAAACGTCTCTATCGGACATGAAGCGTTCAGGAACACGGGCAGCGGTGAGAAAAAAATAGTTTCCTAAATAAACAAATGTATTCTTAAATAAATTTGTTTATTTTCTGCATTTATTTAGAACATAGCATCATAAAATAACAGACATAAACAAGGAATGCAAGACACACATATATTTGTAGCTACAGTAAGCTTAATGTTTTTGAAAAGGACTATGTAGAAGTAAAGAATTTATGAACTCCTAGCCTTTAAAGTTATTCTGTGTATTCAGATGGATCTTTGTTATTAGATCAATAATCGTCTGAAAACATATTATGAGTTTATGGCGTAAGAGCTAATAAGCTTTTGGGTTTTTTACTCCTCTTGAACATTTTAAGATCACTGTTTGGAAAGGAGATCAACAGGAAAACAGACGGTCTTTATCGGACATGAAGCGTTCAGGAACACGAGCAGCGGTGGGGAAAATGAAATCCGGCGGTTTTATCTGAGGAGACGTTCATGGCCACCAGGATTATTTAAATCTGAGTGTTTTTCAGCAGAGCTGCTGATGATGCAGAAAATAACTTTTCTTTGCTTTTACACTCCAGTTACTTTTCACCCATTTCCAGTCCCTGAATGAGGCGACGGCAGTAAGCAGAGCTTTGATGAAACCAGCAGAGTCTGATCCATGTCACAGATTACTGCTGTGACCTCTGACCTCTGCTGATTCAGATGGACAGAAACAGGAGACGTAAAATTAGAAAGCAGAAGTTTTGGTGACTGGAGGTTTTCTGAGGTCGGAGCTGAACCAGCAGCTGATCCTGGTGCTGCCTTCAGGTGCTCCTGTAAACAGCAGCTGTGTGTTTTCCCAGCTGCCGCGATAGCAGCCCGGCTGGCCAGTCAATGATCCACCCGACCTTCAGAGCCAGGGTGTGTGTGAGTGCTCACACACACCCCCTCACACACAGATACAGATAAAGCATTCATTTAATTTTACCCTGAGAAAGAATTTAATTCAATTTCGTTTTATTCTCTTTTAATTAACGCCACGCTTTACTTACATATGTATAAGAATATAAATGTATATGCGTGTTTGTCTTTAATATTTTGTTTTATTTTTTCTTCACTCATTTTTACTTCTTGATTTTTGCAAAAATTGATCAACTAATTTTTTCTCGGTTACATTTTTAGTCATGGACAAAAAGTGGTTAAATGAATTACCTTCATCAGTAAATATAATTGTTATGTTTTTCTATGCTGTGCAACTAAATGCATGTTGTTGTATGAAGAGTCGGCAGCAGATGGGCTGGAGGTTTTTCCGATGGATTCCTCCCTCGTGTCGCAGACCTTTTTCCTTGTTCTTGCTTTTCCAGGTAAAGCTCAAAGTGACTTGGTTCTGGGCAGAGACGCATGAGGTCACATGACATCATGAAGAGACATCCATTGTGGAGGCGTCGTGTTTCTGAGCCGACCTGAACGCCCCACCAGGCGATATAAAGCAGGAGGTTCTGCAGGAGGAAGACACGCATCATGATGATCCACCTGGTTCTGGTCGGGCTGGTCCTGAGGTCCGCTGCAGCCGCGAAGGTCGGTTCGCTTCACTCTGACTCCTTCCTCTGATCAGCAGCTCAAATGGGAGAAACACGACTTCACCTGAACGTTTATTATACATGTGTATTAATGTATGTATGGAAACAGGAGAAAATAGCAAAACCAGAGAAAACCTTCAGATTCTTTCTGCTTTTTTCTTTCCTTTTCACTTCTGGTTCTGGTTCTTTGGTTCTGGTCTAATTCAACCCAACCCATAACCCACCTTTACATGGGCCGAGATCTTGGTCATATTCCTGCACTTCTTCACTCAGTCGTTCCTCAGCATCACACCGCCCACACCTTGCTTTAAATTAGAAAATAAGATTTAGACAGTTTGCCTCCTAACTGTGTGTCTGACGGTGTGTGTGTGTGGGGGGGGGGGCGCGTGTGTGTGTGTGTGTGGGGGGGGGGCGCGTGTGTGTGTGTGTGTGTGTCTGACGGTGTGGGTGTGTGTGTGTGTGTGTGTGTGCAGCTGGGTGTGGTCCAGACTGAGGGCGGCGCTGTGGAGGGGCTGAACGTTGGTACGGGTCTCTTCCGAACAGTGGAGGAGTTTAAAGGCATCCCCTTCGCTGACGTTCCTGGGAAGTGGGAGAAACCTAAACCTCATCCTGGTTGGGACGGTAAGTCCACGGTATCATCGGGCCGCTGGTTCTGGTTCTGCTACAGCAACTATGGGAAAAAAATTAGTCAGCTGATGATTTTTCAGGTTGGTTCATGATTGTTTTAAATAGTTAAAGGTTCGCTCTGGCCTCAGAGTCACTAAACACAAATTTTTATTCACAATTCATAACAGCAACAATTCATGCAAACCCATGGGCGTAAATCCCGGGGGGTCAGGGGGCCTGGACCCCAATCTTGGAAAAGTCCAGAAGGCCCTGGATTTAAACAATATCAATATAAAAAGGCAATAAAAACAAAATAAATCTGCCTTTTATCTAAGAAAAAAATAAGAATGATTTTTTAGTCCCCCCACCCCCATTGTTAGAACAATGGTTCAGTCCAAAGTGTAGGAGGAGCAACAGCTGAACGGGGGAGCTAGCTGTTAGCTAGCTGTTAGCTGCAGCACAAATATAAACCCTCCAGTAAATAAATACTTACACCAAAAGACATGAAGCACATTTTATTTGCTTTCACTGCTCAATAGGAAGAAAGATTAACAATAATCAGACTGCAGTTCGTTGTTTCATTACTTTGGCTGAATCTTGATAAACTGCCTTGTTAAGCCTTAAATCAAAACTAGCTAAACTGCTACATTGCTTTGATAGACTTAGCTCCTTTTTCTGTTGAAGGTAGTCAATATTTCAGTTATATTTAGCTCTCTAACTCTTACTTTAATGAGAAGAGTTTGAAACTGGAGCGGCGGAGCGTTAGCGCTAGCCGCTAGCTCAGTATGGAAGCCAAGAGCAGAGGCGCTACTGCAGCTGACGGTAAAAATAAAGTTTGCCTTTATTTCTTATCTTCTTCAACGAAGAGCCTTTAAAACCACCCAGTAAAATTAGAATATTTTTCATAAAAACCCTGGTGCTTTGAGCGTTAAGTTGAAGTTATGGTTCTCCCAGATATTCAATTTTTACATATTTATAGCTTCTCAGCCATCCAGGACATGGAAAACCAAGAAAGGTTTAAAAATACAGCAACTTAGCAAGTTATAACTTAAATAACACATAACTTGTATTGAGAGCCACTACAATAAATGTATCTTTATCATGAATTTTATTAAGTGGAGTCACTCATTAAAACTTGTTTTTATTTAGTCTTCATTTTTGTAAAGGTGCAGCAGAGATTAGATCAGTGACTCTGAACCAAACTCAGATTTAAACATTTAGATTTTAGTTTGACTCTACGGGTCTCAACAGTTTGTTTACTGAGAAAAAACATGTTTGTTGCTCTTCACCACTCACTAGTCATTTTTGGTCCTGCAGCCTGAACACATTAAAAACTTTTTAAAGCTCGTTACATTTCTTTGTAACTTTTCTGACCCCCCAATAATGAGATGGGATTTCCTCCTTTGTGCAAACTTGAGAGGTGGAAAAACTGGTAGCTCCTTTAAATCAGGAGCTACCAGTTTTTGATTTTAAACTATTGATTTTAAAGAATCTGATGAACTGGTTTCCAGTTTGAAGCATGACGATTTCAAGTTTTCCTCTTGAATCTACATTTTAACATTCTCTACCTTTACATGTTGCTTTCAAGTGGTTAACATGTTAAGTCATTTTGCTCCTGTTTTTCTTCGATGTCCTGTAAAGTTCAGACGTGTCTGAGTGCTGCTTCATCAATATAAACCAGGTTAGTTTACATGCTGTCTGGTTTCTGCCGACTCTTTTCAGGAGTTTTAATCGCCACAAAGTCCAGGGATCGCTGCCTGCAGGTGACACTGTTGCAGACAAAAACCCAGGGCAGCGAGGATTGCCTCTACCTGAACATTTTTGTTCCACATGGACGGTCAGGTAAGAAACAGGGTCAAAGTCTGATGTGGTAAATGTCCCCATATACCCTGATGTCCCCGCAAACCGCATATGATCTCTTCTGTATTCATGCTTACTCATACTATTATCCTCCTTGCTGACTCAGGAACTGCTCAGCTCTAAATGTGATTTTCCAGTGATTGTTCAAAACAGCGCCTAGTGGACACCAGAGGAACTGCAGCTCCCTGAATCGACCCTCTCGTGTCCCATCTCTGTCTCCAGTGTCCACCAACCTCCCAGTGATGGTGTACATTTTCGGAGGAGCCTTCCTGCTGGGAGCGTCCAATGATGTGGAAGTTCTCGGAGAGTCTCTTTATGATGGGAAGGAGATGGCCGACAGGGGGGGGGTCATTGTTGTCACGGTGAACTACAGAGTTGGTACTCTGGGTTTCCTCAGCTCTGGAGATGAACGACTGCCAGGTGAAGACAAAACTAAATTAACATCGGTGTTCATGTAAGCTGCTTTAAAAGTGTTTTCCGAGGCTCAGTGTGGATTTTCTGCATTAGAAATGTTCTTTCATTTGAGGCCCCGTCGATCACACTGGCTCATTTGCTATTCTGATGAAGGAAGCAACAGATAAACTGAATGTTTGAGTCGAAACAAGGAAAGCGGATCATCAGCATATCATAGGTTTACTAGTGAAGCTGAAATATCTGTGAATGACATATGTTGTTTTGGGATCATTTGCAGATTTCTCAGTACTCCTGGGATCCTTATCTGGCTTCCAGCAGGTAAACTGAGTTCTGTTAGCTCAGCTGCAGAGCAGCGAGAATCACAGGTGACGGTTCAGGTGTGAAGCAGCTTGTTCCTTTAGAGGACAAATGTTTAGGTTCACGAACATTTGGAAAACATTATTTCTGATGAGACACAAGAAAACAGTTTTGGTTCTGGAAGGTTAGGGCTTTTGGACCAACAGCAGAATTTAAATCCTGGTTCTGTTGCTGCAGTCAGACTGGTGATCCACAACGGATGGTTTCCAGTTTAGTTGTATCTGTAATGAGGATCCATCGGTAAGGTCAAACAGCCAGCAGGTGACTTCCTGTTCCTCTCAGGTAACTATGGCCTATGGGACCAGCATGCCGCCATCTCCTGGGTCCGCAGGAACATCCGGGCCTTTGGAGGAAACCCGGACAACATCACCATCTTTGGCCAGTCAGCTGGAGCTGCCAGCGTCAACTTCCAGGTAAAATCCATCACCCCCAACATCCTGTGTTTGGAAGAGGTTTCCGTCCGATGACGCCACCTAGTGTTGGTGTTTGGTTGTTTCCCAGATGCTGTCGCCTTACAATAAAGGGCTGTTCCGCAGAGCCATCTGTCAGGGCGGCGTGGCCCTCAGTCCCTGGGCCCTCCAGAAGAACCCCATGGCACTCACTAAAAAGGTTTTCACTCAAACATCATCCACATCATTTCAGGCTCTGTAATTCATTTATCACATTTAATCTGAAACTCTACAAAATAAGCAACATTGACAATTCAAACCCCTTTTTACTGGCAAATTGCTGAATAAACAAACAACAAAGATATTTGTTTTTAATATGTTAGGATTTTTCAACCATCAGATTGATGCAAAATGCTATTATGCACATTTAGTTTGTATGTAAAAATAGATTAATTTCATTAAAATTTGAATAATTAATTATTCAAAATTAATTTTACAGGATAATCATTATATTTTATAACTTTTGCTGCTTTTAATGAGATTACAGGCCTGACGTTTGGCCTCTACATGACATGCAACCCGACAGTTTAGCGCAAGTCCAGCAGGAACTTCTGGCTGCTTTTGTCTCTGCAGATCGCTCGTAAAGTCAACTGTTGGCAAACCGAGGAAGACGACATGTTGGCCTGCCTGAAGACAGCCGACCCCATCAAGCTCACCATGGCAGGAAAAATTAACCTGCTGGATATTTTCGGGAAAGGTCTGAACACAAACACGTCTGTAGGAACGCAGCCTGTCTCCATCTGTTGAACTTTCAGTTCAGTTTTTTATTTCTGGTCTGGTTTATTTGTGTTTGCATCAGTGTTTGTTCTCCAGTGTTGGTATATGGATTAGTTTCAGGCAGTCTGCTCCTTTACTCAGCACTCAGTGACCAGTCTGTCGAGTGTTTCCCCGCAGACAGGACAGCGGCTCTGCTCTCTGCTCAGGTCCCGTCATGGACCTGCTCCAGCTCGCGCCGGTGGTTGACGGTGATTTCATCCCAGATGATCCAGGCAAGCTTTTTCACAATGCGGCTCAGTTTGACTACCTGGCAGGTGTAAACAGCATGGATGGACACATATTTGCTGGAATCGATGTTCCTTCAATCAACAGCATGAAGGAAACCACCACCGCGTTAGTACTTAAGCAACATCATGTTGTTTTTTGAGGATGGTCATGAAGACTCCAGACTGGTCTAAGACGTGTGAATTGGTCTGGTTTCCTCCTCAGAGACCAGGTCAAAGGTCTTCTGACTGGCCTGACCAAAGAGAAGGGGGATGCCGCCGTCTCCTCGGCCTTCGATGTCTACTCCGTCCACTGGGGTTTGGCTCCGGATCCGGCCATAGTAAAGAAGACAGTTGCCGACATCGAGACAGACTTCCTGTTCCTGGTACCGACCCAGATTGCCCTCCAGCTCCATGCCAACAACACCAGGTCAGCTGTGGCTCTTCTCATTCATTACTGCTGGTGCTGTTTGGATCTGATCAGAACAGAACCTATACACTTTCAAAGTTCCTGCAGAAGACGGACAGTGCTTACCTGTGGCCCTGTGTGTCCCTCAGCGGTGCCAGTGCCTACTCCTACCTGTTCAACATGAAGACGCGGATCCCGGGGTTCCCGCGCTGGGTGGAGGCGGAGCATGCAGAGGACCTGCAGTATCTGTTCGGTAAACCGTTCTCCTTCCCGCTGGTCTACTTCCCCCGACACAGAGACCTCTCCGGCTACATGATCGCCTACTGGACCAACTTCGCCAAGACCGGGTAAACTCCCAGCATGCACTGAGACCACCAGCAGGGGTCCAACTGGGGCAGCACACATATCAACTTTACTGGGTTTTAACTGTCTGCTCAGCCAAACTGGTCTGAAATGGTCAGAAGAGTTTATCCAGTTTGTTTAAATGTTGCCCTTCTGGCTGCACTGGTCTGGTGTGACACACTAACTGGTGTGAACTGGTGGAGCCAACTGGGTGAGATTAACTAGACTTTATTCTGGCCCTGATTTCACCACATCATTTGCATGAAAGGACAAATCAATGGTGGCATATTTTCAGGTTTGGTTCAGATCAACATGTCTGCAGATTTAATCAGAAAGTGTGGAAACAAGGAAAACAAGTAGTTTTATTGTGATTACGTTATAGAAACTGATATGGAAAACCCAGATCCAACCTGACTTAGAAAAACTGGAGCCAAATTGATGATCTGGATTTGTCTGTTTAAAGTGGTGTGAACTGGTTTAAACTGATATGATTTACCCTGATAAAGGAATTTCATTTTCTCTCCAGAGACCCCAGCAGAGGGAACAGTAAAGTCCCGGTTCAATGGCCCGCCTTCACCAAGTACCACCAGCCGTACCTGGTAATAAACAACTCCATGAGCAAGTCCTCCGTCAGGTACCAGGCTCCTCCGGGATTACTGCTGGTCTGTCCTCATCTCAGACATTTCTGTTTTATTCTAACCTTCAGAGCTGTGTGGTCTGATGAATCTGGTAAACGCTTCATAGATCTATTTTCAGATTCGAGTGTGAGGATTATAAACGTGATCAAATTTAAATATGGCAAAAAATATGTGAAGAAGAAAGTTTGTCAAGTTTAATTGTCTTGACAATAAGCTATTTCTCTAGTCGAACACTTGATATGCCATGGGATCCATCAGGATCTGGTGGGATCCATCAGGATCCAATGGGATCCTGTCAGAGGATGTAAATGATCTCCAGATCTTTGTCATTGCTTCGTTCCTCTTCGCTCTGCTGTTTTATTTTGATCCTGAGGTTTAACATCTAAAATCCGTTCTTCCTCTCAGCTACGACCTGAGATCGTTTTACGTGAAGTTCTGGACTCAGACCTACAGCCAGCTGCCGCCTGCAGGGACGATGGAGGAGAAGAAACGTTGATCCCTTGACCTTTATCCAGACAGATAAATGATATAATAAATGAATATGAAACCTTCTCTGTTTGCTCTTTGTGTCTAACACGAGTGCACATAAATTGTCCTGTTACATTCGTTTTACACCCTGTCCCAAATTATTATGCAAATTGGATCTAAGTGTCATAAAGATTAAATGTTATGAGCAGGCCACAGGTTTCAAGCAATATGGGAAAGAGAAAGGATCTCTGCTGATGATCATCAGATAGTGTAGAGCCGTATGACAAGATATGAAACATTAGATATTTAATAAAACTGAAGCCTTATCGTCGTACTGTGAAGAGATTTGTGGCTGATTCAGAACAAAGATGGTTTGTACAGATAAAGACATAATGAGGAAGAGAGCAGCTGTTAAAATGTCCTCACAAAGCAGCAAACAGTTATTAGAAGCTGCTGGAGCCTCCAGGTGGAGGATCCTCCAGAGGCTCGTGGTGCAGGAACCGACTATTGGGCCCCAACCAGCTCACAAGCAGAACCGGTCCAGTGGACCCAGGCGGATATGAAGATTCATTTACAAACAGACTTGTTCACTGACAACTGCTGTGCAACCCTGGATGGTCCAGATGGACGCAGTAGTGGACGGTCACCACGTCGCAACACGGCTGTGACATCAGCAAGGAGGTGGTGGAGTCATGCTGTGGGCCCAAATCATGGAGAGAGAGAGAGAGAGCTGGTCGGCCCCTTCAGAGCCCATGAAGGTGTGAAAATGACATCAGCAAAGTATCTGGACTTTCTGACTGATCACTTTCTGTCATGGTTCAGAAAGAAGAGCTGAACCTTCAGTAGCAAAATCATCTTCATCATGACGATGAACCATCTGATGCTGCAAGGAATACCACTGTGTCATTGG
>CAEFZY010031199.1:0-88334 GCA_903066815.1 Brachyrhaphis roseni
TAAATCCAAACTCCAGCATGTAGAGGCTCAGTGAATCTGGTCTGGACTCTGTGGATCAGAGTCATGGATTCAGAGACGCTGTAGAAGGACAGAATACCTGCTCTGTGGTCCAGGTACACTCCCACTCTGGAGGAAACTGGACCTGAGATGGGAGTTTTGATGTTCTTGTGAAAAAATTTATATTTTTTCTGGTAACAATCCAACGCCCAAGACTTGTGATTCCGACCAAATCCACATTCATTTCCTGCTCTCCTGATATTATTGGATGAAACAGCTACAAATCCTCCTCTCCCTCTCCACTCCACCTCCCAGTAACAACGTCCAGTCAGACTCTCTCTGCTCAGGACCTGACAACAACCAGTGAATCTGTCTGGATGACTTGGATAAGACTGAGGTTGATTCATCAATGCCACCTTCCTGTTCCCTTCTGATAGTACCAGTTGTGTGTGAGCCGTGTTTGGATTCAATGTGATTTTACAGGAATATTTTAAGAATCCAGCTCTGCTCTTTGGTTCTGGTTCTGACAGTAGAACATCCACCTCAGTGACCATCAGTGAGATGTTTGTCCATGAGTCTCTCAGGACGTCCTGTAGTTTCTCTCTGAGCTCTGACACAGCTGCTGTCACGTCCTCAAAGTGTCTCAGAGGACGGATGTTGATGCTGGATGAGTGTGTCGACTCACTGAGTGCTGGCAGTGAGGGGTAGTTGAGGAGAAACTGGTTGTGATCCTCTGTGTGTGAGAGCTGCTCCAGCTCAGCGTCTTTCCTCTTCAGCTCAGTGATCTCCTGCTCCAGCTTCTCCTGAACATCTTTGACTCGACTCACTTCAGTTTCCTGCTGGGATCTGATCTGCTGCTTCACCTCAGAGCTTCTTTTCTGGAGGAGACGGATCAGCTGGGTGAAGATCTTCTCACTGTCCTCCACTGTTTTATCAGCAGAGTGATTGATGCCCTTCACCTCCTGTTGAAGGAGCTTCACATCTTCCTCTCTGTCCTGGATTCTCTGCTGGATGTTTCCTCGTCTCTCCTTCAGCTCTCTCTGCCTCTCAGTCCTTTCTGCTGCAGCTGAGACTATGTCATGACCCTTATGTTCCTCCATTAAACAGAGACTGCAGACACACTTCTGATCAGTGCGGCAGAAGAGCTCCAACAACTTATTGTGCTTAGAGCAGATGTTCTCCTGGAGGTTCTTGTTCGGCTCCACCAGCTTGTGTTTCTTAAAAGTAGCTGAATCATAATGAGGCTGAAGGTGTTTCTCACAGTAAGAGGCCAGACAGATTAAACAGGAGTTGATGGCTTTCAGCTTCCTCCCAGTGCAGAAATCACAGGCCACATCTTCAGGTCCAGCATAGCAGTGATCAGCAGCAGCAGCTTGGAGTCTAGTCTTCTTCAGCTGCTCCATTAATGCTGCTAGCACTGTGTTCTTCTTTAGCACAGGCCTCGGTATGAATGTCTCCCTGCACTGAGGGCAGCTGTGGATTCGTTTCCGATCCTCTTCATCCCAGTGGATTTTAATACAGCTTATACAGTAGTTGTGTCCACAGGGAATAGTCACCGGATCCTTCATTAGATCCAGACAAATTGAACAGGACAAAGTTTCTTGATCCATCTGATTCGGCTCCATTTCTTCTCTCTGTCAAAGTGACTGTGTGAGTTTCACTTTCTGAAACAAAGGTTTCAGGAAGGCAGAGAGGCTGCAACCAATCGGCTTCCACCTTCAGCAGACGCTGGTTCCACCCAGCTTCAAGGCGTGTTTGAGCAGGAAGTAGATGGAGGAATGTCAGGCTTTGATTCCACAAAGAGTTTAAAATAATGTCTAAATAGCAAGAATATTCTGTTCAAAACATCAAAGTCAGCAAAACTCACAGCTTTAAAATGTAATCTAATCTCTGCAGGCATTCATATAGCACCTGTGCACAATCTGGGTTTCTACATTGCTGTGACAGACAGACTCAGAAAATGTCTATCAGTTCCCTATTGCAACGGCAGTCTGTTGAGTTTTTGCAGGTGTAGTGATGGACCTGACACTTCAGAGAAATAAAAAGCCAATTACAAAGTCATCTTCTATCACTCTGAATCCAAGATTAAAGAACTAATGTCCCAGAAAGATCTAGTGGAACTCATCCAGGCATTTATCTTTATTCACATTGATTACTGCAACAGTGTCTTCATTGGTCTTCCTAAAAAAAAACAACAACAATCAAACAGCTTCAGCTGATCCAGAGTGCTGCTCTGAATTAGAGCACATCACCTAGTTCTAAATCCTTCCAAGTTTATTCCTTGTAGCTCAGAGAATAGACTTTAAAATAATGTTAATAGTTTACAAATCACTATATGGCTTAGCACCACAATATATTCAGGAAGCGATTGAAACACCTGATTCTGATCATTTGGATGGGTGAGCAAATACTTTTGGCAATTTAGCGTATTTGATTTGTATTTGCTTGATGATTTTGATTATGGCATTTAACAAAATATTATGTTTTTTGCGTGTTTCATAATTGGTGACTGTATGATGCTTTTACAATGCAAAGCACTTTGAACTTTATTGTTACTTAAATATGCTTTCCAAATAAACTTGACTTGACTTTTAGCCTGGTTTATACCAGTGAGCTGCACGAACAGCATGGATCATTTTTTAATAAGTGTGACCTGAACCGAAGGTTGGGTCCCATCCCTCAGCTATCCTGAATGGAGCAGCAGCCAGGCCGCCGGGAAATGACCTGGTGTTCCCAATGTCCAGTCCACCACTGAATATGATGTATCAAGGTCTAAAAGTCAGAAAGTCCTGTCAGGAGCGGCTGATTGAGCAAAGTGCTACAGAAACCAAGTTAAATTATCTAGATTAGCTACCAGATTGAGCTTGTTTGTCCATTAAAACTGGGAGGAGTCATCAGTGTTAACACGATGGCTAATAAAGTCTTTGTGGCTATTTGAAATTATGAAGAGTTAGTGCAAATGAAATCCTCACAACTGACTGAATTTTCCACGGATTTAACACCTTTTGGTTTGTTTCAAAGATCAGACTTCTATCTCCAGATCTGAGGGCTTGATTTACTAAAGCATGTGTGTTTTCACTAAGGCACATTACAGTTATTGTGATATCAGCATTGTAAATACAAACTGACATAGCACTAGGCTGAATTTACAATGAAACCTATCTGTATTGTTAATATCAGACATTGCAGAAGGTATGTATGGGTTCAATCTAAAACTCTCAATTCAGCATCTTAGGAAGCTGCTAGTGATTATAAAGGTGTGTAAAGATAGCTTAGAGCTTATTAGAGTCACTGCAGGGACTTTAGATTACTGAAGGCAGTAACTGGATCACAGGAGACAGTGGAGAGGAAAGCGGACTTGACTGTCTCCTGTGGATATAAGCTTTTCTAACACTGTGAAAAAGTATTTTGACTGAAATGTTTGCCACTGAGAACGGACGCTCTACCAGACATGTCGACTTCAATCATAACTGAAGACCTGAGAGGACAAAGGTTTAGATGAGTTTATTAAAACAGAAAGTTTCAAGTACATGGAGTTCTCATATCTGCCAGTAGAGGTCGTCTACACAGATCAGCCCCAGGAAGGTGTTGAAGCTGCAAGTTCCCATGAGATCAACATACTTTCCATGCAGATCTGCTAGTAACAATATGCACCAGATGTCCTGCTAGTTGTCCTGTTTATGAAAATGACCAGTGCAAAGTAATCAGTGCTGCTTTTAGTTTGACATTTAGTTTAATCTGAGTGTAAAAGTTAAATAAAGGCCACATGTTCATGTTATGTAACAGGCACCATGTGACTGGCAGGATTTAATGGAGCTTTTTTTGGATAATCCAGACATCAGTGAGGGGATTACCTGTTATTTAGATTATTTATTGTGATAAGGCTTTGGGTAAAAATATTTACGCTTTACTTTCTTACCAATAAATTCATATGAACAGTAATTAGAGAATTATTCAACAAAAATGTTATCAACCTAAAGCAAAACTGAAAGATCAAAAAGTATCACATGTTTACATTTTTACAAAACTTACTCTTTCACACAACACAGGTTTCTATTATTTACTCATTGGGATAAAAAATTATGTTAAACATACTTTTTAACAATTTAGCAGAATAAATAGCATAAATAGCTAAAAATAGAGATTGACATTAGCTTCCTCTCAAAACCTTTTTTCCACGTTGCAAATGGAAAAATAAGCACTTATTTTTATAATGTAATTGGATTTTGAATGTTTTCAGCAGTTCTAAATCCAGACTGAAATCTTTTATTCATTCCTTGTGCTACTGGCCCTTTGAATAATATAAACAGCCTCTTACTTTCAGGCACATCTACTGGAATAATAAGCAGTTCAACCCCACAGCATGACAGCACCTTCACTATGCTGAACAACCACAATCGTTGATCATTTTGCCTACGATTTTGTGGTTTTGGTTATTTTGTAGCTGACTTTTTCAGTCAAATATCAGTGGTGATTTCATACTAACTTTGTGTCAGTTTATACTCTCTCTTAATTTCTTCATATTTAGACTTGTGTAATATCAAGTGCTGTCACTTTTTTCAGTGAGGTGCGTCTCCTTTGTTGGACTTTTGGTTTGAATATTTGGATGAAGGGTGTGAAATTCACTGACCACTGAGTCAGAATGGCAAACCTGACTTTTGGCATAACATCACCATTTAAGGACCTATGAACTGTCTGAGAATTAATTTTTAATGCTCTGTGTGCACAAATGTGATCAGGTAATTATTAGCCAAAAAGTAGGTCATGCCAACAGATTCACCTGCAGTTTCAGTAAGTGTTGCAAGAGATAAAGTCATGTTATTGTTGGGTCATTGTTCCAGATGACAGTGATATCAGGAAAAAACCCCAATAAACTCGAAAAGCCCAAAACATCAGTGACAAAAAAGTATTTGTTTAGCTTTTATTCCAATCAAAATACTTCACATATCATTAAAAATAAATGCCTTTTTGTTCACAAGTACAAAACCATGTTTCCTAGAAACATAATGTGTTGTAAACAGCAAATCAGAAAAATAAATTATTGTATAGCAACATGAACTATTAGCAATAGCTTAAATTTGAAAAAGATGAACAACAATACAAGTTGTACGTTTACTACAATCCTCAGAACCCTTATCAATACTTCATTCAGGCAGCAGCACATCATATTATTACTCAGAGTGATGTATGCAGCAATAATTTACTAGAAAGATCTAAAGACCAAAGCATTATTTTCATCTAAAATAAATTAACTTACCATGAATCTCAACAAAAAGTTTTAACAATAATAGAAACACTTTGGTGGAATCAAAGCTATCATAAAATGCTATTTTTCTTTAAAATAAAACTTTTGTGCTTAATTAACTTAAAACAAAAATAATTACACAAGATTAAAGTGCTGTCAGATATATAAAAATATTTCACAGTATCAGCTATTTTTAGAAAGAAAGGCAGGCATCTTATTTCTGTGGCTTTTATTCTACATCATTTTAACTAACTTACATTTTGATTACATTTTTAGTAAATATTTGCACACTGTGATTGGAATAAACAGAAAACTCATTATCAGAGGGTGTGCTATCATTTTACAGTGTTTGTAGATGGACTTTATTGATCCTTTAAGAGAAACTATCACCAAATATTGACCTGGCTGCATTTAGCTGGTGTGTTCATACATTCTTAGAAATGTTCATCAGCACTTGGTGCAGGAATACGAGTTTACTGTATTGCATAGAAAGCATAAATGCTATTAATAGGATATTTATGGAGCCATTTGACGCATATAAAACATGCGATTACACATTACTGTCTGTTAGAGAGGCATTAACATTTTGCAGTGCATTTTCAAAACCTTCATGCATTTAGTTTGCTGGTTTTAGGAAATAAGTAATTATTTAATTAAAATAAGCAAAATAAACAATATTCCAACAAAATGAAATTAAAAACCATATCATAAGAGGTTCACTCATATAATTATATAACACAATAAGCATTTTTCTCTAAGGCAGTGGTTCCCAAAGATTTTCTGGGCCCACCTATGGATTACAATAAGATCCCCCCCAAAAAAGAAAGAAAGAAAAAAAAATCAACTGGTCACACACATCGTTCAACCAGACATAAACCTTTACACATATTTTGTTTTCAAACTCCACTGCAGTTTATTTCACACTTCAGGTTGTAACAAAACAAACTACAAACCATCTTTACAGTGAAACACTTTTGTGTAACAGTTTTTTTTTTTTTTTTCATTCAATCACACTGCTTCCCGCTCCCCTGTAATGGCGCTGCGCTCCCCCTAGGGGGCGCGCCCCACACTTTGGGAACCACTGCTCTAAGAAATGCAATAAACTGGAGTTTTATTGTTGGGACTTTGAGTTGGCATACAGACAGATTAGATGCCACTTTTTATTGTTTATAGTGTTGTGAAAAGACTAAATAAGGCTAAAAGAGGAATGCCAAAGAAAGTTTGAGAGCAGTTTCGTATTCAAGAGAAAAAAAATGATCACAGTGTAAGAAATGGTTTGTTTTGTTAGCTAATTGTTAGCCAACTTTGAAGTAGCTAACAATTCAAACCAATTATGCCATAATTTTACTAGCTAACCTACATGTATATATCTGGATTATTCAGAAATTGTCCATCAGTGCAGGCAGCCTAGATGAAGTTTCCATAAATCTAATGTATATACTTTTAGCATTGCTCAAACCCAAGTAATAGTTAGCTAACCTTAGCAGGATTGCTAGCTATGAGTATGTTTGAAACCACTGAGTCTGATAAAAACTTTAAAGTCACATTTTCAATGGTTAAGGGCTCTAAATACAAGAGAATATTATATTTAAAGACCTTCCTAAGTTTAGCTTGTCCTCTAATTGCTCCTCTAGAGCTAATCGTATGTGAAAAACAATCCCAGACATATGCAATCAAAACAGAACTTTTTTCTTTTAGATTTTTAATAATAGACATAACTTCAATGCATCAGCCATACTGGTCTATGTTGAACAGTTCTGGTATTTTTGGTCACCATTGAGTTTTTAGTCATCACTAAAACGTAGCATGTTTTAAATCTAACTCTTCATCTGTCGGTTCGTTTTTGCTTCTCATAAATGACCTAAATGAAGTGGTGAGAGCAAAAATTTCTGTCTGTTCATGTTCAGATTTGTTATTCCTCCCTCTGGCCTGAAAAGTCACAAAGGTAGCAAAATGTTTCCATCTACTACTAGAGCAGAAATTTTCCAAGAGGGTTTTTTCCCTCATCAGTAATGCTTGATGCTTCATCAAACCCAATCTGGTCCTGCTGCACGTCCCCAACAGCCACAGAGAGAAAAGTCTAAATTATTCATTCAGAATTGTTCCCTCACTTCAATAAAACTAAAATCTACTGTGTCTTCTCTTTCTGTGTAACGGAGCCGTCCATCTCAGTGGTGCTCTCTCCAGAAAGAAAAGGGAGGATCTTCTCGAACAGGAGGATGCAGCTCGCCATGCCTGCAGGCACACAGCAGCCCGTGTGTTCAATATGAAACTAAAACACAAATTAAAACACTAAAAGAGGAGAAATCAAATGAAAACATGATCATTACCTAATGCTGGACCCAGCCAGTAGATGAAGCAGTACTCCAGGTATGTGTGGCCACTGCAGGGGAACTGAACAGAGAAAGCCAGGGCGGGATTAAAAATGGCTCCAGAAATACTCCCACCTGCACAAAACAAAGGACAAAACAAACAAAAGCACATAAATATGATCTTTAAACCCAAACTTGCTGAAACCATACATAACACAGTCATCCATGGTTAGTAAAAGAAAATAGAAAAAAATAATGCAATTCCATGAAGAATTATTATTCATTAAAAACAATGTTTGAGTGAACAAAGTGTGAAGTTCCTCAAAACTTCATTCTAGGGTCAGATAATAACTAAAAGTTGATGCCTGAGCGAAAGCTAGCGTCCTAGCTCAGATTATAGAGTATAAAAACATATATAACCAAACTAATGCTGATGATTATCATTTTACCTGAACATTAATCTATGGCTAAATGGATTTTTTTCATAATTATAGTGACAGTTTGAACATATAAATAAAAGTTGAATACTGCAGCTTTAAATTCAAACTGTATGTATTACAAGTTGAGTAGAAGTTTGACTTAATTATTGCTCTGAATGTTTTTGTAGTTTGTTTGTTTTTTTTACTCCAGTTAACATTAATATATTTATAAATTAGTTGACGACCATTTCAATAATCGATTAATCGTATCAACTTTAAGATCAAATAAATAAAACCAGTGATCTTTACATATTTCCATTACTGTTTTTTGGGGGGGAGGTTCAACACACCTGTGTAAACCAAAGCGGTGATGACCGCAGCGAAGAAGTAAACTCGGAGTTTCTCCTCCAGCCTGTGGATGTGCGTGGCGGTGGCCTGCACCGCGAAAGCGCACGCCATCTCCACGGCGGCAGCCTCCAGCACAGTCCCACCGAGCGGGTCGAAGCACCGGAACCCGAACTTCTGGTGCTGGCGGTGCATATCCGACAGCCCCAGCGACCACACGGAGGCTGCGAAGGACCGAGCGGCGACCGCGGCGCCCAACTGGACGGCGATGAGGAGCGCCGCCGCTCTGCCGCTCGCCGCGCCGCGGCAGACTCTCTCCAGAGCCGCGGCGGGATTACACGTCGCTTCCCTGAAAGTTGACAGATGAACAACGGCGACGACATAAGTGAGAGTCAAGCTGGTCGACAGGTCCAAGCGGACGGATTCCGCCAGCAGTTTGAGTTCCTGGGTGCAGCAGCAGAGCTGGAAGGTGGACGCCGCTTCCAGCAGGTAAACCCAACAAACACCGGGGAGAAAACGCGCCGCAGCTCGGCGGGTCGCCTCGCAGAGCAGCACCGAGGTGACCAGAACCCCCAGCGAGACCCACAGGTCGGCCATATCCGCGGTCCGGAGCCTTACATGCGGGTTTGTCCCGAGGTTCGAGCCGCTGGTTGGACCGAGCGCAACTTATCAGACTAGTTATCCGTGGCGGAGAGTCAAAGTCCGGGAGACCCACGTTGTCTCCGCTGCGTCAGTTTTTATTGTGAAACAGGAAGCAGAATGACTCAACCTTCAAATTAAAGGCATGAACAACAATTTGATAGGCAATGTTTTAAACAATTATTCAAACCAAAATGTAGTGTGATAGAAATATAAGTTTGTTAGAAACATAACTTACACACTTACTTTGGCTAAAAGTAAATATGTAAGTAACTTTTTTTTATTTTGAAGCAGTTTGATGCATCATCTTTTATTTTTCTCTACTGTATATCTATAAATTTCTCGTGACACCAGCAATAGGGGATTGTGAATAAAAATGTAAAAATCAATGCATACATTATATTTGTGATGTTATTATTGGTTTATTCTTGTTTTTGGACCGTTTTGGTCACATTTGTTTAACACTTTTTGATTAAATGCTAGTTCATTTAAGCGATAAAAACCCAGGAATGTCCCAATTAAAATTTTAAGCAAGATTTTTGTCTTTTATGTATGTTTACTCTTTCCAACTGAAGGAAATAACTTCAGGTCTTTTTGTGAATAATCCAGTTGTTCTTTTTTTTGGTACTCTTCTCCAAATTTTCTTCATGGAGAAAATATCATTACAATAAATAGACGACAACAAATTTGGGATTCAGTTCAGTCAATTTAACCTATTTGTGTGTTTGTTTCAAGTCTATCTAAATAAACTCTAGTTTTTCATTTTATTATTTGGACCAATATTTTGTGGGGTAAAAAATATAAAAACGTTCTTTTTGTACACTGAAAGTCCAACAAAAAGATTAATAGAAAATAATTTACTCCTCTATATATTTGTTTACTCTTTAAAGTTCTCTTATTGTATATGCAGCCTTGTATGAGAGAAAGCTGGACTTTACTTTGTTTTAGAGGTAAAACCAGAGCTGTAACCCGTTGACCCGCTTTTATTTTTGACGGTTCAACCGGAAGTGCGGGTGAACGCGTTTGAAACGCGGTTAACTTGATCTGTTTGGGTGCAGCGCTGGCTGTCAGGCAGAGAGAGACATTCCTGCTCCAGCGGTTTGACAGCTTTACTGAGAAAGACAGCAGCTTTCACTGTGGGTTAAAACACGGAATAAACTAAAAGAGAGAGAGAAAAAAACTGTCTTGGTTAATAATGGAAGCTGCTACAAATACCCACAGGTGGGCAGAATAGCTAAGACATAGAAATACTTTCATATATTTTCATGAAAGTAAAACAAACAAACAAAAAAAGGCTACACAACAGTTTGATCGTAACGTCTGATTTAGCTTATGAAAATTTTAATTAGACAGAAAAATAATATTTATACGCAATTCTAGTCTTTAAAAATAGTAATAATAATAAAAATCAAACTTTATTTTTTGAGCACTTTTTAAAACAATCAAGTCTGAAGCCAATATTTGCTTTATGTACATACTCCCAGTAGCAATGTTTACTATTTATTGTTTACTTGACCCCCAAATGTTACAGCAGTGAGAAAATGACTTTGGATCAGAGGTGAGTAGCAACTTGGGAGTATTTTTACTGCATCTTAGTTTTTACTTTTACAGACATCAGTCAGTTTTTATCTGAGGTGTTAATATGGAGGATATATTAACTTTTAAAACAGGTGAACTTTCTGCTGGTTATGCAACAGGAATCTTGTTTTAAAGGGTCCAACTCTGAGGTGAACTTTGCACTTTGTGCTTTTTATCGTTGCTATGTTCCTTTGTTCTCTTAAACTTTAACTCTGGGATTTTACTGAAGCTCTCATTCTTACTCAGCATTTTCTCCGCGTTACCTTTTGCACTGAGCAATTTCATAACTTTAGATGTTGCTGCGAAATATCAAAAAGTTAACTTAATTTTCTGTTTCTGTTCAGCTTTCTGTTAATGTCCTTAAATCCGGTTAAACTACATTTTGAATATTAAGCAATCTTATGTCGTACACAAAGTGACATATTTTGCGTGTTTCTTTTTCATTTATTTAACTGCATTTATTCTGCCTTCCAGCTAGTTAAAACCAAAAATCTGTTATTTAGGATCATGTTTCAAGATCTTTCATAGCAAAATGATCGCCTACTGAAACCATATGCACCACTTGGTCAGTGTGATTAGCTTCTTGGTCATTCCCTGAAAAGGGTTTTGCTTCACAATCCTCTCCACACTTTTTCCTTCCACCAAACCTTCCATGACTATACCCAACAGTCACTCTGTGACCTTCTGTAAAAGGTATCACAATAAGGCAGGAAGTCTCCCCCATGGTCATTTAGGCCATAACATTACATTTCTGATTATCTATATAAATTGATCTTTATTTAATAAACAAAATATATATGGATTTTTCATTAGCTGTATTTTAAAAAGGAATTTGAGCATTTCAGATATTTAATCCAGGACTATATTTAACTGTAATATTTCTGGACATATTTTAAGAAATGTATTAAATGAGTCACTGTTGGTATAAAAACAAGCAAACAGAATATTTCACCAAAATGTCGTATCTCTTTAAAGTAGCTGACATCCAACTGGACTCAAGTGATGGTGTGTTTGCATCACCTTGGCAACAGGTGGCGATGGATGACACCAAAGAGCAGGGTCACCAGCATGATTTATGTAAATTTGCTAGAAAATCTCTATTGCTTCCGCTTTATTTTCAAAATAAATCTAACAAAAAATCTGCTTTGATCTTTATATTTTCTATCTCGCTACAGAGTTTCTCCAGATATGGCGGGAAAAGACGAGAAACTTAAATTCTGCTCTTAATAAACCAGTGGCGCCCACAGTACTATACAAGCTGTTAGTAAACAGAGACATAATTAGCTTATGTTACTATAAGCTAATTAAATGGAAACATTGATCTGGATTCCCAGATCCATGTTTATATCTTTGAAAGAAATGTAAAGATCTTACTATATTTGTTTTTCCGGGTCTGTGTTTGCTTTAGAAAAGGAGTTTTCTTACCACAACCCACCTAAAAAAGTTTTGAACTTTAGTTTGAAATAATAATAATAGTAATAATACGAGTCATTTTAGGTTCTTCTCACAGTAAAAATGTGAAGAACAGGAATGTTCCGATTCAGAGAAACACAAACGATCAGGAACATAATTCGCATTGTGACTCTAGGGGGCGCTGTTTGTTCTTTATTACCTTCTTATGTTAACCTGGCTGGAGTAAACGCTTTTTGTAAACGGTTAATTTTGTAAAGTACCTTTTATAACCAAACATCGCGGATGAAAGGAGAGTTATTGCATATTTTCGTGCATATCTGACTCGGTTCTGTTACTAGGCAACGCATCAGTTTGCTGTGAGGTTGATAAACATGGAGAAACATCCGTCCATCGTTTATACCTCCTTGTTCTACAAGTCTCTGAAGCAATCGCTGTGTGGAGAGTTTCTTACAATTTCTTATTCTGATATGCACTGACATAGAAACTAAATGAGCCTTTGACCAATTTAATGTTTTACCTTTGCAATTTTACTTTAACAATGCATTTGAATTGAGAGGTTGTTCAAACACAACAGATTTTTAGGGAGTTGTTACACTGATTGGGAACCAAAATTGCAAAATTTGTTACATTTTCAGCTGCACTGGCTCACTTTTCTAATGTTCAAACCATTTACCCCTCCTCGCCTGTGGGGGCGCTGCACCAAGAACCCCTGAAAGAAAAACAAAAACCTCTGAAGACACTGGAGGCAACTTCCTTCTTAATGAAATGTGAACAAAAACAAAGCAGTGGTAGGACTTTTATTTGTTTTTGGTAAAAAACACAAGTAATTTATCTCGCTTACACTACATTTACGTGTTTGTTTGGTTGTATTTACCCAGAATGCCCTGCACCGTAGTCAACTTCCTGCTTTTGGCGCGGTCTCCTGTCCACTTGGCGTTCACATATGAACTTTCTTCAGCCGAACCCAGACCTTGGTAGACCAGAGTTCGATTGTGCATTCACACCTCCCCAAACAAACTGGACTTTCTAGACAAATAAACTGGAGTGGAATTAAATCAGACTAAACAGGGCTGATGATCAGGAGTCTACGACTTGCACTCCTGGAGCTACAATCAGCTCTTTGGTTCACTTAATGTAGACAATGAAATATTGCTCTGTTTTGGGGCGCTGGATGGCAATAGTGCAAACCCACCAGTCTGAGGTCTTTTGCTGCATGTTTTCCTCTTCTCTCTCCTAATTCCCATTAATTTACTGTTCAATAATGGCCACCTGTGCTGTGTGTGGTAATCTGGGTCTAGAACCATTAAATTAGACCTTCTGCAGCTTGAATCCAAGAAGACAGTGAAAGTGAAAAGGAAATCCATATAAGGCTTGTAACATGTCTGAGTACCACAACATCTTTTCTTCCCTCCTTGAATGTAAACCAAGTCTGCCTGAGGATTATAACCTCAGAGCACTGCTATTGGACCAGATTGTTCCAGGCTTTGTTTTTCTGTAGAACTTTTCTCCTTCAATTAGATTCTTTCTTCACATTTTACTCACAAAACTTCACCTCTGGAAATTCCTCAGTGTGGTAAGTGTTTGTCCCCACATGTTTCTGGTTCCTGATTGGAGCCAGAATGGCTCCTGACAACTTTGGCTAAACATAAGAAACAAATTAATAGTTTTATTTATAGATATGTCAAATGCAGGTTTACATTTTTCAATGGAATAATTGCATTGCATAGCCACAACAGAATAATACCAAAAGTACAAGTAATATTACTGCTACTAGCTTTGAAACTGTTTTTTCTTTTTCTTTTCTTCTTTTTTACACATTTCATGAATTACATCTCATTGAAAAAAGAAAACTAAAAGTAGAAATAAAATGGTTATTCCTTTGAAATGGCAACAAATTTCTGAGATGTTTATCAAAATTAGTAGCAGACTTTTTTAAAGCGCCAAAGTAAATCTGATTTACTAAATTCAGTTTATCAATAAAGTTTACTTCTGAAGGCACTTTACAAAAAAAGTTTGGATTTCAATTCAGTCACACATACATTCAAATTGATTCTAGTAATAAAACTTGACAAGATTTTATCAAGTTCAGTTCATTATTCAAATTTGCTTACATTTCCAGGAGGTGGAAATGTAAGTCCAGCAGTCATGCAGCTTTCACGAGGAGAAACTCTCCTTTAACAGGAAGAAACATGCAGCAGAACCAGAACCTGTGATGATAAACGTATAAAACTTGTATTCTGATTATATTTTTGATTTTGGTGTGCCACCCCAGATGATCACTGGGCCCCCTTTAGATCTGGAGACGCCCCTGGTGTTCAGTTTGTACAGTGCAGATCTTATAAACCAGAAAAAAATGATGCCGGGTTTATTTCTGTACTTCTCATTTTCTGATTTTTACTTAAATTTAAAGAAAATCTGATGTTTCCTTCCCTTTTAAAGTCTTAAGTCTTTTACTTCCGGTTGCGGTGTCGGTAACTCTCGCTCGCTTGACTCCCCTGATCAGCCGATCTGCTCCGAGCGACAGCCGGAGAAGGAGCTCTGCACTGCGGGTTCGTCTCTGTCGGCTCGCCGGGAGCCTGGAGGTAAGAAGACCGGCCTGAAACAGGAGGGATGAATATGAAACCAGATGGGGAACGATGCTGGTGTCGATGTTGGTTCCGGGTTGTTCGCCTCTCAGCGGATCTCCCAGAGCTCAGCGGCTCCATTCTTTGTTTATAGAGACAGTTATGAAGGCAGCCCGATGAGACGCGCTGTTTGACGCAATAAATAAGCTTTAAAAATGGGAAAAGGCCTCAAAAAGCTCCAAAAAACACGGAGTTATTTAAAAAGTTTGGTGTTTTTATGAGTGACTGATTTACCAACACAAAGGCCGACTGTTGTTTCGACTGGTAAACACATCATGGTATGGATTATTTAATCTAAATGTCCCAGATTATTCATTGGACCGTCATGTTTCAACCTACAGCTGAACTGTTCAGAAACAAGCTCAGCGCTGCTGTTTCATTTTATTGCAGGAATCATGATGCATTCAGTCCTGGAAGAAGGGAATGAAGCTGGGAAGCAGATATTTCTGTCAAAGTATCCACACCTGCCTTAATAATTCCAAAATATTATCAAAAAGTTATTCTATGTTATTAATATGGACCAGGGGAAACTTGAATAGATTGTGACATGTTCCAACAGAAGTGACGCATTCCAACGTCTTTGTGTTGATTTTTGATGTTTTACAGTAAATAAAACCCCAAAACTCAGCGTCCCGGAAAACTACAGGAGATATTTAATTCAAAATAATATTTAAAAAATGACCTATAAAGACATGGAAAAGACTCCTGATCTTCAGCAGCAAACTATCAATGATACTCAACAAGGAAGGTGAAGTATTACTAAAGATGCTGGCTGTTGAGATTGCTCTGTCCATAGCAGAAAGTTTAGTGGAAGGAAAGAGTGCAGAAAGAATGCCTCGTAACTCCACGGTCACCACAAAAATATGGACAAATACCTACAGTGAAATAAACATCAGTCTTAAAACCAGTAAAAAAACAAAACTATAAAACACAAAAATATCTGCCAATGGAAATGGTACTTTTAATTAAAATTCTAGAATTACTGACATCAACAAGCTCTTACATCTTGCTGATAAGTTACTTTTAAGTTAGCTTAGTGCTTATTTTAAGTGATGCTGAGGTATTCATACTAGAAACTAGACAAAATGCTTTGTAAGATTTGGTCTTTTTGCAGTGCAGGACTATAGTCTCTATTTTGGACATTTATTATGTTAATCTGTTCCTGTCAGCGGTACAATGTGACACATTTATAAAAATTAAAACCAAACAGGACTCTGGTCTTTCTGCTGGGATTCAGGCCAATAGGGAGGAGCTGAACTCAGCACATCTGAGTACACAAAGTTCCACAATTGCAACAAATCTGGTCCACTAACAAGATATCTTGTTGTATTTATATGTCTGACTCTTTTAATCTGGCGAACTCCCGTTTGGCCGACCCAGAGCTCTTGGCTCGTTTCATGCTGGAGTCCTGTGAACTTTTCCAGGAATTGTCTACAGCTGGGATGTTTACAAGACGTGGCTTCATGACCGTTTACAGCACTTTGCAGTTATTTCCAATTTTGAATTCTTCCCTGACTTTTCATGCCAGAATAACCTGAAACGTTTCACTCTTTTTTATTTTTCTACCTGGAGTAAGGAGAAGAACACCTGGATTGTTGCAAACTGGTCTAGAGCCACCAGACCCAAAGGCCGCAGTCAAAGTAACCGAGCTTCACAACGAGCTTTCCAGACACACAGCTAGTGCCAAAAAGAAAAAAAAAAGATTCCCATAATTCTGATTTCCATTCACTGCGATTCAGAATCGCTTTAAAATATCCCAAAATCGATTTTAAAACTAACAATACAACAAATCTGCCACATTAAATATGGCGGACACTGACGTATGGCAGCAACGGGCCAACCTGCTCAATGAGGCGTTCACGTGTCCATGTCTATGGAGGAAACTAGAGACACAGATGACTGAACCAGTCCGTCTTCATGAAGACATTTAGACACAATTAGCTTTTTACTGAATTCTCAGGAAGACGGAGTTTGACATGACGCTCACTGCGCCTGGTCAAGGTTCACAAAACGAAGATTGAGCAACACAGGAACTACGCAAATGGGCGTTGTTGCCATGTTTTATGCAGCAATGTGTTCAGACCGGGTTGTTGATGTTGCACTTTGTCTTGCCTTGATGCTGAAAATGTGCTATACAAATTAAATTACCTTTAAATTACCTTCAGTTCAACTAGTCCTCTTCCACTGACATATTTTTTTTTATCTGTAGGCGACTTGAATCCGACTCAGTGAGGAATTATCTACATTTGTTTATGATTATTCACTAAATAACTAGAATAATAATGAGGCTGTCAAATGGCTAAAAATCCTCTGGATGGAAATTGCAGCTGGTTGAAGAGACTGTCTGCAGAAAGGTGTGGTGCTCTTTTTGGACTTTTTGAGGATGCATGGATTAATGCTTAAAACTTAATTAATGTGAAATAAGACACTTTATTGTTTATGTTTGTCTTTCTGCCTTGAAAAGCAAACTGTTATAGACTGGGAAGAGCCTATAGTTTAAAGCAGAAATCATTATGAATAATTGTTTTGAATCCAAAATTGATTTTTAATGGAATTGTGAGATAGTAAAAGATTCCCATCACTGAGCTCCTTTATGCAAAACCAACCAACATTTTAGGCCAAATATCTGTAATAAAAATCCTTTTTTATTGGCCTGATGAAATATTTTCAGAGACATTGAATTTTGGGTTTTAATTAGCTGTAAACCAGAATAACTAATAATATCTGTGGGCAGTGAATCACCTTTTAGCTGCTAAAATGCATGAATGTTTCAGTAACTGGAGAGGAAGCCTATGACCCAGCAGATGAGTTACAGCTGCTTTGTCCTCCAATCTGCTCCTGCAGTACAATAAGAATAGGAGCTGTTGCAACTCTGCCTCTGGCTGTCTGCTGGAAGGTTGATCATATTTTTGGTTGTACAAAGAACAGAAAACAAAGATAGGATATTACAGGGATGAAGTTTCAGGTCTGGCTCTGCTGAGGTTGACCTGAAATCTGCTGGAAGGAAAAACTCAGGTAGAATCTGACTGGCATCTTTTGATGGATTGAAAATAGATGCTGCTGCAGTAAACAAAACAAAGATAATCCTACATTTCTGAATGCGTTGCTGCTGTTCAGCTGTCGTCATAATAAAGTTTGTTTATATATTTTGATGTGTTTCAGAGGAAGCTTCAGGCATGGTGCGGCTTATTCGCATTAATGCTTTTGCAGAGCAAACAATGCTGATCTCTACATTGTTCCTGTTTGTTTCTGTTGGTCATGTGACTGTGATGCCATGTGGTGGTTTTTCATGGTGTTAAAAGCCTGGTTTAATATATGTAATATTGATTCATATTTGTTTTGAGCCATTGCAACAGTTTTCATCCAACTTTGGCCCAGATTATTAAATCAGTGGATCCCTAATGAAAAGGTGCTGCTGTGTTTCATTTAAAAAAATTTGATCAATACCATCACTGGATATTAGAGTTACTGTGACCAATAACTAATATTTACGTGCGTCAAATATATTGGGTCTGTAATATCCTTACAATGGTTTTAGGTTAAATGCAATAGGTCTATATTTTTTGTACAGTTTTGTCTTAATTGCTACTCTGAATATGTTGTTTTTTCAGAAAACTTTTTTTGAGCCTGTGTTCTCCAGTTAACAATTAACTGATTGCTAAATTGGTTGTCGATTATTCCAATAATCGATTAATCCCTTTAATCATGACCAGTCCCGCCTCAGCGCAGCGCTGCAGAGGCGTTTCAAGGTGTGCTTTCTGTTTCTCAGGTGTGTGTCAGCGGGTGGTGGTTGACTCATGACGTTTCCAGCGATGGCGTCCAAGTTCTCGCAGCGCCTGCTCGGCCTCCGCGCCAAACTGCTGCGGCGCTACGAACACGGGCCCTTCGTGCGGTGTCTGTCGGGTCTGTACGGCTGTCGCTGGAGGCGCTACGAGAGGAGCAGAGGTCAGCCGGAAGATTGCTGCTGCAGCAAGGTCAGACGCTTAAATGCTGATTCCGCTGGAGTCCAGAAATAGTTAATTTTGCGCAAGAATATGTGGAACAAAACCATGGAAAAATGTCTCAACAACTTATATTCTCCTTGCCTGCAGCCAGGATATTCTGTAATCTGCCTGAGGGAAAAATGTTGCCAAATAAGCTCAAAGAACTCATGATCAGGATTATAGGAAAGCCTGGCTGGTTGGAATGATGACATATTAAATAAATTAAGGATGTTATGAAGGAAAAGGTGATGTAATTTCCTTCAGAGGTGAACAGATCAGACTTTATTTGCTTGGCTTAAAAAATTGTTGCCAGTGCATAAAAATGTTCATCATGTTCTGAAGAAGATAGTTTTAAACTACAGCTAGGAACTTATTGCGATAGTTTTGATTAAATGGTTACATAGATTTTAACGTGATAAAAATGTAATTAAGTTTATTGCATTTTTTTTTTACATACAAAAAGTCCCAGTGTATTTTGTATTTTGTGTTTCTGGTGCATCAATAAATCTGTTAGCCACATTCGTAAACAAAGCGATGGACGACAAGGTCGCTTCTCCTCACACCCTGCGGGTTCATTTCTGCTTCAAAAGATGAAATATATGAAAATCAAATATATTTGATTTTACACCAATCTGGTGTTTGAATAACATAACAGATTAAGAACAATAAATATCTTTGATGCTGAGCTCATATGTCTATTTGTTTTCAATTAAAATGCAAGTAATTGTGATTAATTAATTACACACCCGGCAATTAATTTTATTAATAATTTTAATCGAAAAAAAATTACCCAAATATGTTATTAAAATATTTTGTAGGCACCTATAAACTGTGTTCAAATTCTGTCAGTTTTAACAAAACAATAAAAAAAAACAACAAAAAAAAAAACTAAAGGTTTAAAGTTAGATATATAAAACTTAAATAAAATGTACTAGTATCAATATTAGTATTAGTAAAGGCAATGCTGGCACTGTATATTCTTAGTAAGGAACTGATAATATGCACATCTCTAGTAAGAAATACTGCCACCTGCAGGTGGGAGTTTGTCACTTAAAACCAATGTTTTTGACAATTTTTGTGGTAAATTTTGCAATAAACTCACAATCATGCATTGGTATGAAAAAAATGCAGGGATCTGTGGATTTGTCGGATTTTTGAATCGTAAAAATCAGAAGGAACTTCCTCACTAAGCAACAAAGCAAACCAGAAAAGCTAAAACAAAATAGTGAAAAAAATTTGATATTTT
This sequence comes from Brachyrhaphis roseni, assembly GCA_903066815.1. NCBI lineage: Eukaryota > Metazoa > Chordata > Actinopteri > Cyprinodontiformes > Poeciliidae > Brachyrhaphis > Brachyrhaphis roseni. The sequence goes on from CAEFZY010031199.1 coordinate 19,802, forward strand.
CCAATTTCCAATTCCAATTTGTGCTGCACATACTAATGAAAAAATAAAATAAAATATGAAATGAATGATAATAAAATGGAAATAACATAAGAGCACGTCAACTCAACTAATATTTTTAGATTAGTTGAGTATTTTCATTTTCGAGAAGTGAAGCTCTTATACGTGGCGTTACGTAATTCAAGCCTTCATTTCTTTTCATTCTGGTGACTACGGCTCTCAGAGGATGAAAATATAAAATGAATCATCAGATGAGGTCCGAATATTGTTGTACGATTTTGATGGAAGGTTTTGTGTCTCGTTTGGTTGTGGCGTCCACAGCTGGAGGGAGCGTCGTTCGCCCTGCTGGTCGTAGCTTTCTGTCTGACGCTGCTCTTCCTCTACTTCTGGGGACAAGCAGGGAACGACTACAACGACTTTGACTGGTGGGTCAAACAGTTTACTCTGTGTGCAATAAGTCTACACACCCTGGAGTAGTTTACTCATGAACCCAATGAAGGAGAGGAGGGAGTATTTGTTTAGGAGCAGATTACTTCTGTCGCGTCTCTTCGACACGCAGCTCCTCTTCACGCTGTTATCCTGCTTGTTTTAAATTATTCAATACATGAATTCCTTTGAAATTAACTCTTGTTGCTTTAAAACTGAGCAAAGACCTGTTTCCACAAGTCCTCTGGAAAAGTTTCCAGTTCTGTTTGTTGCAGGCCTAAACACAGCCAGATGTTTGCTGCTGTGGTTGAAGCGTCAACCTTTCCTCCATTTAAACTCATTTTCTAATTCTAAGTCCTCCTTGTTGTTCTTCTCTTGTTGTAATTTATGAGAATTTTGTGGAATGCTTGAAACATTTAGATGAGTTTTATGAAATGAATGTTATTTAACTAGTACTAATCCCCCACTGAGCTGCCACTAATTAACCTTGTTAACTCTTGGGGGAGAGAAAGAAATTTCAAAAACACTTTTTTCAGGGTTGAAAGATTTTTTTTTCTTTCTTTCAGAAATAAGCTTCAAAAGTGATTTTTAAAGACTAACATTTATAAACTGACATAAATTTGGGCAAAATTTACTAAGATTGCTTAGTTTTTTCAAAGCTCTCTCCTATTGTTTTTTCCTCTTTTTCTTCCTTTGTTCATTTTTTGTTTTCTCTTTTTTGGTCTTTGCTTCCATTTGTTTTTGTTTGTTTCTCTTTTCCTTTCTTTTTCTTTGCTTTGTTTCTTTTTTTGTCTGTTTGTTTACATCTCTGTTTCTTTCCCTTTTCTTTATCTCTCTTTCTGTTTCTTTCGACAATTTTGTCGATAAAACAGAAACTTATTTTCTGTCAATGCTTTATTTCATTAAATAGACCTTGTTTTCACTCAGACTGTATTACATGGACCCTCTCTCTGCTCCTCTGCTGGTTTGAAGGTTTAACTTTGGTCATTTGGGGTTCTGGTTCCCCTGGTCAGTGGTTCTGCTGGTCATCTCTGCAGGGTTCTTCACCTACGTCACTGTGCTCATGGTGAGGCACCTTTTTATCTAAATGTTTTACCAGAGTGTAAACGATCCGACTTTAAATAAGTTGATATTTACATGTCAATGCTGCAGTTTTGCCTTATTGTTCAGATGAGGCTAATATTTCTTTTGAGTTAAAATATTCTATTTTAAAGTGAACTAAAATGGTAGATTTCAAACAAACATTAGAAGCTATTTTAAGTTAAATTATGAGCATTTATTATTTTTGTTGTGAAAGATTAAAAAGTTAAAATAGACTTTACAGTTACTTAAAATAACTTTCTTGTTTGGTAAAGATTGCTGTGTTTTTATAATGCAGCATAAAGTTTAATGGTGTCACAGATCATGTTATGAATTTTTCTGTAAGTACTAATTGTTTTTATTTGCTATCGGAGGCAAAACAGTTTTTTTTTTAATATGAATTTAATTAAAAAATACAGAATAAGTCCCTCATTTTTCAGGATTTTGCAGCTTTAAGCTGCTAATTCAGGTTTATTAGACGCCGCGGAGCTGGAAGCCATTTTGAAGAAGTTTGGAAAACAAGCAGCGCTTCCAGAAACGTGGCAGTAAAACTGAACAACCTGCAGCGAGTGAAAAGCAGGAAGTGAGTAAAGTGTCTCAAGTTGTTTTTGTTCTGTTTCTTTCTGCAGCTTCTGGCGGTGTGTTTACTGTCTGAAGGCCAGAAGCTTCATTTACACTGGAGTCACAAGGTAACCTGAACTCTGCATCAGTTTGAGTTAAGATCAGATAAAACAAATACATCTTACATTACAGTATATTTAATTCAACATAAGTCTGCATCACAAGCCAGACGTTGCTTGCAAAGTGCATTAAATTCAAAACTGTTTGCATCTTATATTAAAGTAGCAGTCATCCAATCTGACTGGAGACTGCTGGTTTTTGGCAGTTTCATGACTGTAATGACACTAACAGCTCAATTTGTGAACAGCGGAGATGATATTCCACGATAATGTGTCCTGATGACATCATCAGTTGTTAGCTAGCTCTGCTAATCCACCTCATGCTGATGAAACATTTCAAAAGGACGGAGCTCCAACTTATAACTTATGTTATGTTATCATCATAACATAAGTTGCCATGTTATGATGATAAAGTGGCAACTTAATGAACTTCCTTGGATAAACTTTATTGGATTACTTGTAACAATTCAGCTCAATTTTTGTAAAAGTTTCATCGCCTGTTTTCTTTTTTGAGTGTAGTTTTGTCATCAGGCTGAAAACGGTTAAGAACAATTAAATTTGGAACGTTTCATTCATTTAGTTTCATTTTGATAAAAGTTTGAAGTGATTCTTTGTTCTAAAACCTAAAGTTAGATTTATATTCTTAAGTTTCCCTAAAACTGACTTCTTTCAAGGAGTTTTTGCGCCTCAAGGCAAATTTCATTAATTCAAACTGTGAAGGCTGTTGACCTCTGACCTTTGACTCTCCTTCTTCCTGTTTGTGTTCAGGTTGGGATCCTGATCAGCCTGATCTTCTCCGTTGCAGCCACTGCGGTCTTATCTGACCTGTGGGGAGAAGAATGGACGACTCTGCTACTTTCCTTCCAGGTAACATCTTCCTCCTCCTCTTCCTCCTCCTCTTCTTCCTCATCACCACTGATGGCGTGTTTGATCACCTGAGCAGGTGACGGCGCCGTACCTGCACCTCGGCGGCGTTCTGCTGATGACATCACTGGCCTGGCCTGTTGCTCTGCACGTCTTCCGCATGAACAGCAGCGGTGAGGAAAAGCTCCGGCTTAAAAACAAACTAAAAAATAAATAGATTTGTGTTCATTTTAGTTCTAAATAGAAACATTTACTCTGGTGATCTGGCTTTACTGCCAGTTTCCTAAAGACTTTCTGATCTTCATTGTGATCTGTTCTCATCTGGAGTCGGGGAAGTTGATTACAGATTATTCCAGATCTGGATTAAATATTTAAAAGAACAACTAAATGAGAGATTTTCAGACTGGATTCCTAATCCCACTGACCAAATGTCCTTTGTCTCCTTCCTTTCTTCTCTAATGGTTCCTTTCTTTCTGTCCTTCCTTCCTTTTGTTTTTACTTTCCTTTTATACTCTGCTGTAGATAAATCTGCTATAATTACCACTAAATGTTTTTAATTTATTCCAAAATAAAAAATTTAGGAATTAAAGTTCTGGAACGTTTTGCTCAGAAAACTTTATTTTTTGACATCTTGACAAACTCACAGCTTCTATCTCTGCACATTTACATGCAGAATATATGAAATGATCTGATGTTACTAAAACAATTATTCTCTTTCATCTCTTTTCCCCAATCCGAGCAGCTAAACGGCGTCGTCAGCTTTTGAAGCGTCTCGACGATGCAGCGTTTTAAAACCTGATGTTTCTGTCGCAGTGAGGCGGGGGCTGATCGTGGGGGTCTACCTGTCCGTCCTGCTGACCCTCTACCTGGTTCCTCTGGGCTTGTACTCTCCCTGCATCAAGCAGAAAGGAACGCTGGGCCCCGCGCCGGCGCTGATCGGCCACCGGGGGGCGCCGATGGTGAGCGGCCCGTCTATCAGAGCTGTTAAAAAGATTCAATTTAACTCTAGAAGAGGAAATTGATCAGGTGGATTTTATTAATTAACCCTCATCTCAGGGTTTTTATTCATTAAATAAATGAAACAATGGATCCCACCAGAAAGAATTACATTCTATAGAACTTCATATATCTAAAACAAATCAAAGACAAACTGGTTAAAAGTTGACATGAGTTCATTTCTATGTCCTACTGAATGTTTGGTCTGGGATCCTTTTGCATGAATTACTGCATCAATGCAAAGTTTCCCTAAATTCTTGAATATTTTCTTCTTCACAATTAATACTGCAGTTATCCCTTTTTCTGATGCACTTCTTCCTTCCACTCAACTTTTTATGAATATGCCTATGAGTGTCCAAAAATAAAATCTTTTAGTTTTTTGAGATGTACCTCAAAAGTTCCAGTCAAACTGCGACTCTGACCTTTCACATGTTTTAAAATCTCTCGAGCTGAAGCCTCTGTTTGGACGCTGACTCATTTAAATATTTATCCTTCTGGATGTGAAGGTTCTGATTCTGCCTCTCCTCCGCTGTGCAGCTCGCTCCAGAAAACACGCTGATGTCGTTCGAGAAGGCAGTGGAAGCCGGAAGCGACGGCCTGGAGACGGACGTTGCAATAAGGTCTGTTTGGTGCCGATGAGCCAAACCTCAACGCTGCGCTGTAAAAACATGCTGTGACTGATTATTCTAAAGACACAATATTCTAATATTATAAAGAGTCAATTGTTCTGACGATTAATCAATTAATCAGATAAAAATATTTGGCACATTCTGCAGGTTTTTCATTCAACCACTGAAGCCTTTCTATACAGAATTAGAAACACATTAAATATGCAAACAATCAAATATTTAAAAAAAAAAGTATTATTTCTTATACAGGTTTGGCTAAATTACTGCTCTGAGTTGTTCTTTCAGTGAATTGCCTTGTTTTGAATCTGTATACTTCAGTTAAAACGATTAATTGCTAACTAAATTAGTTGACGATTATTTTAATAATCGATTAATCACGATTAATCTGATTAATTGTTTCAGTTATTTAATGTAAAAGGTTTCTCTGTGTGGTTGCAGCTACGACGGCGTGCCCTTCCTGATGCACGACCACAACCTGCAGCGCACCACCAACGTCCAGGAGGTTTTCCCAAACCGGACCGGCGCCCCTGCGGCCATGTTCACCTGGAGCGAGCTGGAGGGCCTGAACGCCGGCTCCTGGTTCCTCTCTGTGAGTCTCTGTCTTTGAAAATCGGTGAACCTCTATTTGGTGTTTCTAAGGCTTGGAAGTGCTTGATTCCTGTAAAAAACCTTATTACAAAACTTAGCAACATAGAATACTATCACAATCAAATTATTAACAGTAACAAATGATATATAATAGTGAATTGAAACTGTCTTTCTTTGTTCAGTTGTATTGGTTTTATCTCCAAAGTGTGGTGCTGAAAAGGTTTAAAAATGCTTGAATTTTACTGTGGGATAAACGGACAAAAGTGCATATAATCCATATACGTATTTGGACTTTGTTGATTCAGACACTGCCTCCTACTGGCCATCCACTGTGAATGCAGAGGAATACTTTTATTTATAATAGATTTTTATTTCATACATACTGGATTCTCTCTTATCCCCTAATGAATAAATGTCCTTAGAGTATTTGTTTTTTTTTATTGCAGCAGTGTAAAGGCATGTTAGAAATTAAATATTCCTTTTTTTTTAATGCCTTTTTGGTAATCTTTACCTGGAGTGCGTCAGAAGTTCAGCAGCTCTGTTGTAACTTGAAGCTGGAACATGTTGACCATATTTTCCTCATGACTGAATCCAGAGCAACACGCAGTCTGCCAGCAAATGGAAAACGCATCGATTGGTGTGTTGTCACAGAAATAACTGGGCTTTGATTTCCTTCTTTTTTTTTCTCTTTGTACCTTAAAGCAAAATCCATTTGGAACAGCCGGTTCGCTGCGGCAGGAGGAGCGACAGCGAGCGGGAAACCAGTCGGTCTGCAGCCTGCAGGACTTCCTGCAGCTGGCAGGTCAGGCTCAGAAACTGGTGATCTTTGACCTCTACCGCCCGCCCTATGGCCACCCGTACAGTAACAGCTGGATCCAACGAACCCTGGATGTTCTCTACAACGTGTCGTCCATCCAGTCATCGCAGGTAAAACTCATTCAGGGCTATTTAATGTTTAAATTGCTTTAAATGTTTTCCTTATATCAGAATTAAAATTGTATTTCTGTAAAAATAAAACATTTGTTTTACAAGGACAGGACAGCTGGTACATGGTGATAAATTACAATATTAATCATTTAAAAGTATTTTTTTTCATATAGTTCAGTCCAAAAACTGAAGTTTGTATATTTTTTTAGTTATTTATTTCATGTTTATTAGATAAAAATTTAAGAATAAAATTTAGTTTCTCAGAAAATTAAAAGGAAGAATTAAAAAATTGGCAACCAGAGTTTTTTCTTCCACTCAACTTCCCATTAAGTTAAGTTGCTTGGATGCGGCCCATTGTAAACAACAGCCAGCTTTATAATCAGTGAAATCATTCTGATCTGCAAGAAATGGGCTGATTAATCTCATTTAAACCAATTTAATGATAAATATGTTCATGTATAAAGTAGGGTTCAAACTAATAATATAATGGTAAAGGTAATTTTATTTATATAGCACATTTTCAGCAACAAGGCAATACAAAGTGCTTAACAGGAATTAAAAAGAAATGCAAACAAAATAACAAACTGAAGGAAAGAGGAAAAAGAAGAAAAAGAATCTAATAATGTTGATCCAAAGTAAATAAACTAGATACTCCTGTTCAGTGTTGCTATAATTTAAGTAAGTATCCTCTGGTCTAATTCCATTTCTGGTTTGGGAAAATAGGAGTCTAAAAAGGAATTGCTAAGGTAGTTTTTCTGAGTTCCAAGTTCTAATCCCTGTTCTTGGATGCTAGAGAAGGATAAGTAATCCCTGGACTTTCTAAGTTTGCTCTAAATTTGTAAAAGTAATGAGTACATACACACTTTCTAAGTAATAATAAAAACTAAATGTTCCTGTTCTGGAAGAATTTTTTCTGGATTCTAAGTTTGTTCTAATTCCTTTTCTGGGTTGTGATAATAGGAATCTCTCTGCATCTAAATAGAGAGTACAGCTAAAGAGTGACTAATAAACTAATAAACTCAGTCTCTGGATTCCAAGTTTGTTCTAATTTCTTTTCTGGGATAAAAGTGAGTACTCCACAGTTTCTAACAAAATTAAAAAGAGAAAAGGTCACATTAGGGCAAATGGCAACATTCAGACAAAACAAAGGGCAAAACAAAGACATGAGTGAAGGCGGTGACATCACAGGGCCATGAAACCACGTTGCCCAGCCTCCTGGCAGACGTCCGATAAAGATGTTATCAAGCAATGTCCTTGGAAGCGCTCAGCTCCACAGCTGCATGGATAACAGGAGGTGGGAGGTATGTTATGTTTACATGTCTTTAAGGAGATTGGAGATATGCAGCCCTTCCAAGGCAACATGGGGAAAGCCAATTCAGATACAGAATGTCTTAGGTTGGGTAGATTATGAATTTCAATCTTCCCTACATCTCAGTTCCCAATCATCCAAATTAGTTTGGCCGTTCCACTGAGCCAAAACTAGTAACTTCTCCAAGATCGATTCCTTTCCATTAGTGAGTTTTTGAGTCCTCAGCTGGGCTGCGAGTCTCAGCAAGACTCACATCCAACTTGTGTCTCTGTCCACATCAACAGTCTGAGTGTTCTCTAGTTTGGTCAAGTCCGTCACAAATTTGTCGATAAGCCAGGAATCCACAAGCTCCAAACAGGAGAAATCCTGTTATCATGAATAAATCCAGGGTGAATCCCGCTGGATGTGTCCCTGCTGGACAAGAGGGCCTGTGCCCAGACTTCTTGTCGAGAAAATTTGATCTCTGATTGAGAGACCGGTTGACCAGAACCATAATTAGTAGATTTGGAGGATGTGCAAAGAAAAACTCCAGACAGGACAAAAACAGAGCAAGCAGGGCAGGGAGGGAGAAGAGGAAAAAAGCATCCTGCTTAACTGAGAGCAAGCGATTTAATTATGATACAGCTCTATTAATCCATTACTGAAATCATCATCAACAAACTTAGTTTTGATTCATCGCTAACTGGAGTATTGAGACTCATTAAAAAAGGTACATTGCTGAAAGAACAACATACTCAGAGCAGTAATTAAGCAAAAACTGTACAAAAATATATTTTACATTTAAGATAAAAAAAACTTTGTAAATGTGTTCTATCTTAAAGTGGGTCTTCTAGCTGCAGATGTATCCTTTGCTTCAAATGAATACGAGTTCACTAAAGGAATGCTATTTTAGGTAATAAAATGCTTATTTTATAATTTAAAAACAGATTTAATTGTTTATTTGCATCTTTTAATGTATTTCTGAAATAGCATTAAAGATTCTTAAGTAGTTAAAAGAAAAACTTGCAGCATCTGCTTGTTTTTATTCCAATTAATCATCAGAATAATGGTCGGCTGCAGCTGGAAGTGGGATTTATTTTTTCGTCTGCTGTTTCTGATGTAAAGTTGCTGCCCGGTGAATGACGTTACTCTGGTCAGCAGGCACTAACGTCTGTAAGTTTAGGTTCTGTGGCTGCCGTCCGATCAGAGATCCTGGGTCCACCAGTCGGATCCCAACCTCCAACAGACGTCTGGGACTCGACTCCCTCTGGAGGAGCTGCAGCTTAACAACATCGTCAGACTCAACCTGCCCTACAGCTCCATGTCAGCTGAGCTCACCAGGTCTGTGTGTTTGTTACGGAGCAGCGAGGGCCCGCTGGGTTCTCTACCAACGCTGCTGCTGCTGTTCTCACCTGCAGAGAGTATTCAGCGGTGAACATCAGCACCAACCTGTATGTGATCAGCCAGCCGTGGCTCTACTCTCTGGCCTGGTGCACCGGGGTCCACTCGGTCACCACCAACGCCCCCCAGCTGCTTCGGACCCTGGACTCCCCGCTCCTCCTCATGGTGGGTCCGATGTTAATCAGAGCTGTTCACTAAAAGGTCTGAAGTGCAAAAACTTAGTGCATTAGCTCCCTAGCTCCCCTAACTTAGCAGGTTTTCCCTGTGAAGTCACAATAAAAAAGAAAGACTGGTTTTGAAAGTTAGGGCCTGACTTTTTACTTTTATAAATTATGAGTCACACGGGTTATTTTAATATTCTCCTGTGAAAAAACAACTGAAACATTTAATTCAACACTTTTGCCTGTGTGTGTGTCAGAGTCCAGAAGAATACAACCTGATGTGGATTCTCACCGACGTCCTCTCCTTCATGTTGGTCGTCGTCATCTTCTATTTTCACAGGTGAACCAACACTTGTTTTTTTTACCTGTCTGCATCCTTATGAGACAGAAATTGTACAGGTATGCAGATAAAAATGTTTTGTTTTATTTACTGCAGATGGCGGGAACGAAGACTCGCTTTCTGCTCGGACCGAGAAGTGAAGCAGGATAACGACAGCTGCACGCCAAACAAACCAGGTGACCTAAAAGTACAACTCAGCTATCGGCATTGTGTATTATTATTCACTGTATACTGTGTGCACAAATATTAGGTGAGTACTTTGACCATATCATAAATTCTAGGCTTATTTTCTGACTCCAAGCTGGATAAAGTTGAATCCTGAATGGATTTAATGATAGCTGTGTAATGAGGTGTGGCCTACACAACATCCTGCATCAAGGTGAGCAGAACCATTAGGCAGCTTCTTTTCTTTAATGGTTTAACTGATTCTGAAGAGACAAAAAAGACCAAAAGTTTCTGAGAATGATTCAGTGTTCTTGAAATTGCTGAGATATTGTGATCACAGAACCAGCAAATGTTTTGTTGTTACAAATAGTCAACAGGGCCTTAAGAAGCTTGTTACGAATAAAAAAACGCAAATTAACTGATGTAATTTGAGAAGGATCAAGCGTGTAGCAACGAGGAACCCATTATATTCCAGTTCTGTCAGGTTCAATAACTGCAACCTATCTGGAAAAGCCAGAGGTTCAGAGTTCAGAGATCTGGCCAAGCTAAGGAAGGCTGAACTCATCAGCTGAAGTGTCTAGGCTGGACGGATTCTTCAAAGGTTTTATGGATGAAATGAGAGTGTGGGTGGATCAGTAACCAATACACAGCTCCACTTGGAGTCAGAAACTTCTGCCGGTTTTTTAAAGACACTTTCTTGCAGCAGTGCTTGTCTGCATCTTTCAACAAGACCGTGATTTTTCTGGAGAGTAATGCTCTATCTCATAAGTATTAATGATAATTTTTCTCTCTGATGATTTCATAGAGATGAACGACATCTGGTCAGTCTCCAGCTCAAACTGTCAAACAGAGAAGATGCTCAACCTGGCAACCGTGATGGAGCACTCTAGGCAGAGCTGATCTGGCAACCTCTCACACTGCCAGGTTTCTGTCATACTGCAACCAAATCACGCCAGAAGAAAACGCCAAACTTTCTATCCAAACATCAAATATTCTCAGGTTAAATTCTGTTAGTGATTTTTACTTTAAAGGGGCAGTATTATGTAAAAATCTACTTTTTTGAGCTTTCCTTCATGTTATAATGTTATTCTCTCATCAAAATCATACATGGAGTGTTGCCTTTACTATTTCCTGCATGCTTGAGAAATCTTCATTCTCCATGGCAACCATTCAGCTGTGGAAAATGCCTGGCTGGACCTAGCCCGGCCTTCGAGGTGCAGCTCCTCCTTGGAGCTGCAGTTTTCAAGGTTTCAAGCTTCTGCTTCACAGAGCAGCCCATCCCCACGACTGGCTAGTTCCTTCAGACTAGCCAGCAACAATTAGCAAACACCCAGTGGAACTGCGTATCTGCTGAGCTCGTTATAGGAGCTACTTCTCAGTGAACCACTGGTAAAAACGTTGTTAAAGGGTTAATAAGAGGAGCCATGTTGTGATGACTTCCTGAAGGCGGAGTTTCAGAAAAAGCAGGAGTTTCTGACAGAGGCAGAGGCTCAATTTCAAGGTGTCAAATTACAAGGTAAAATGTATTTTAAGTCATATTTGGCATACATAGCATTTGTACAACAACTAAAGGTAACATAGTTACTTTGATTGCGCTATTAGATGGCACTATGTGCCTGGAAAACACGTACTACTGCCCCTTAAGTAATGGTAAAGTTGCACCATAATAAACTGCCATTAGCTTTGTTTCACAATGTGACTGAACAGAACTAGTCTGAAAAAACATCAATAAACAATTTATATCTGTAGCAGCCGGGCTTTCTGACTGGATTCATGTTCCTACTGATGGAAACAATAATGAAGCTGGTTTAGTTGCTTAAAGATAGATTTTTAATGAAAGTGATTATTTTATACTAGATAATGCTACAAATACCAACATATTTTCACATGTGGAATGTCCTTATTTGGATGGGAGGTTTCAGTTCCTCCACCATCAGTCTCAGCAGTGCTGTACCATCCTGTTTGTTGAGCCCAGTTCAAAGATTTTTAGCGTTTTGTGCCAAAACCTTGACAGAAGCAATCTGTGTGAAGAAAATCCAAAATGTCTGGATAGTTGATCACATCTGAAGTCTGATATGTATGTTTTAGATTTTAAACAGCAGCATAAAGAGCTATTTATTACTGTGTTGTAGGCATCAAAGTATTTTTTTTTATTAAAGAACTCAAACAAGCAGTTTGGTCGAAACTGTTCTATCCAGAACCTTAAATGCTTGTGCTGAAGCTGGGTAAACTGTCCCGACTCTCCCTACCTAAACGTGCTGGTGTAAATAGACAAGGTATGGAGAGGTGTGTTCTCCTTCAGTCTCCCAGCAACCAGCACAGCTTTTTGGAGGTCTGTGTCCTTTTCTCCAGCTGGGAGCTTACTGTTTATTGGTGAATGTTGAGGCCTAAGCATCATCTCTGTGCGGCGAGTTCTGTCTCAAATTGCTACAGAGATTCAAGAATGGGTAAAACAGACAAGGAAAAAAAGTAGCTAACAGGTACAAACATGCAGCAAACAGGTATAAATGTGTACATACAAAAACCCACAACGGAACAAATGCAAATGAAAAATTATCTAAACATGAAAAGCTGCAAAGTTGTTCCACAAAACCTGATATGGAAAGAAATTCTAGATCAGGGATCGGTGACAACGTAGTCAATCCATAGGGGCAGAGCTTTTTAAGTCTACTTCTACACTTTGTGCTCTGAGCGACGTCATTAAATATGACGCACCTTTTCTTCCTTCCTCTAATCGTAGACACAAAAGTATGTCTACGATCTACTGAGGGTCTGGTTCCATGAGACTTCGTTGGTCCACTCCCCCTAGTGGCCTGGAGCATTTCACTCTTGCTATTTTTACTATAATCATGGCATTTCTCCTTGCTCCTATTTCCTATGGTTGCAGCATTTTTTATTTTTCTGTTGCATTTGTTTTTTTTGTGTCTGCGTGTCCTGGAGTTTGCATGGTTCATGTGTTTGCTGCATGTTTGAACCTGCTATGTGACAAGAAGAATGTCGACATCACGCAGCAGCGTTCTGTTTCAAGAGCCGTTTAGGGATGAATTTTAAATTTATTCAGTATTTTTAAATTCAATATTGATAAAGAACCAGTTCCACTGGCAGATGATTTCACCAGACATTTTTCTCATTTTATAAGTGAAATGACCTGCTCAAGGACTAGGACTTTTTCATCAATATTAAGAAATTATTGACTAAAAACGAGCTCCTATATCTTTCTGAGAAGTTATCTGTAAGTTAGTTTTATCTTAAAGTGCACTAAGATATTTTCACTAGAACATAGACAAAAATACTTGAAAGCATTCTGTGTTTTTGCAGTTTTTCTAAATAATAATCTTCAATGGTTTTTAGGTAAAAGTGAAGAAACCATTTAAATGAGAAATGAATCCAACTTTCTTTGCAAAATGTAATTTATTTATGACTACATAAAGTTATGTCACATATTTTGATAAAAGTACTTTGTACATGGATGATGTGAGACATGATGACTTCACACTCAAATTATTAAATTATTCCTTTGGTGTCCTTTAGGGACAGATTCTCTGAAGACCAACCTTAGGAAACAAAGATGGCGTTTTAATTTAGTGGCACACCTGCAGAACAAATCACATTTCCTTTGATCTAAAACCACACATAAACTTTATCCAACAGAGAGGAAAGATGATCTAAAAAAAACAATTATGCTAAATACATAAAATGACTGGAAAAGGCGTCTAGTTGACATTTTTATGGGAGATGAATGGTTTTGTTTTTGATTTCATGATGCAGGTTTTCACTGTAGAACTAAATTTAAAACTGTATTAGTTAAAGGTGTAAAAATTCAACTTCAACACATATGTGAAGAAAATCACTGGGAGTTAATATTTACAGTCTAAAAAAAATAAAAAATTGTTGGTCTTGGGCACCATCGTCCAGAATAAAGTGAATATTGTTGCAGTAATGTGTAACTGTGTTAAATGAAAAATAAAATGTTTGCCTATTTGAGAGGTTAGAAATGGTCTCAGATGACAAGCTGCCTCATTGCTTCGTTTCAATTTGAAGTCAGAGGATTAACATTAATTTAGACCTTTTTCATGTTACAATAACTGGTTTCAATGTATTTTAATGGAAACTTGTGTGACAGATCTGTACAGAGCAGTGTTTAATTGTGAAGTTTAAGTAAAATGATGGCTTTCCAATGTCTTACAAACTAAAATATAAAAATGTATGGGTCAGTTCTTTTGCTGAAATCCATTTTTTTGGTGGTTGTTCATGCTGCTAATTAAATGCAACTGTAATCAGACTTCTGTGTAAACAGTTTACGACCACAAAACGACCCGAATGTGCAGAAGAAGAACATAGACATGACTCAGCAGTCGATCTGTTTATGGAAATAATAATGGCCACTGCCGTCTACGGATTGATTTTAAATCTGTTGACGAATGGGAGCCGACTTCATCGCAAGATCATTAAAAGACGAAGGAAGATAATAAAAAGAAAGCACAGCTAATAGCAACGGCCTTTTGTGGAGAATTGGCTACAACTTCTGTGGAGAAGTCTGCCTGGACGTAAGAGTGGTGGGATTGTGATGTGCTGTGATTCACTGACACAAACTTCTTTCATAAATTTCAGAATTATATTTTCAGCCATTCTTTATATCCAGATTTACTGCATTAAAAGCTGCAGACCCCCAGCATAAGTATTTCCACATCATCCCTCTGTTGGTTTGTCACATTAAGTCCTGCAGACAAATACACTCAGCTATGTAGTAGTAACATGACAAAGTGTGTTAATTTTCCTGGGGTATGAATGTTTTTTGCAAGGCTGGCAGATAAGTTGATTGCCTCTAAAAACCATGAAAACAGTGAGAGAAACAGCTGTAACAGTTCAACACAGGAAAGTCCTGAAGGAGTGATTTTAAAGGCAAAAGGTGAGTTTTTAAGACAGGACAGAAAAATAAAAGGTAGGTTTTAGTTCAGGAGTGTGGCCTGATCACTTGCTGTTTCCTCTGGACGTTCGCTGCTTGGTCATCGTTGTCAACATCTGGCTGATGTAAGAGGTCAAAAGGTCATCCATCTTGTATCCCTGGAGCAGTTGGAGAGACAAAATGTTTGCAGGGAATAATTAGCTGCAGGACTAGTGGACAACACCTGAGAATCACCTGCAGGGTGTCTGTCTGCATATCTTTCTGTCATGTTTCTATGCCAACGGTCAGAACCGTCCTTACTAAGTGAATTCAGACGCTCACCAGTGACGTTTCGCAGAGCAGTTTGCTGCCTCGCACCAGGTTCCCGATGGTGATGTGGAAGTACGTGTTGCCGCTGCTCCAGTTGGAGATCTTGGTGAAGGGATGAGTGGTCAGGATGTCCTGCAGGACAAAGGATTAGCACAGATTAACATGACATCTTCATAAAGTTGTAAAGATAAAACCGTGAGCTTAATCCTTACCTTAGTCTTCGGATCAATCAGACTGACTCCGTGTTTATTGATGGCGATCAGGAGAGTTTCTGGGTAATTTGGATCTGTTGTTTGCTACAGAAAATCAAAAATATTACATGTGACAAGGAACAAATATATTTTGGTCTTTTTTACAACTACTTTTCTGGCATCTTCACCTTGACTTCAAAGAAGGCGGAGCCAAACGTCGGCCATTTGTAAATGACCTTCAGGAAGGAGAGTTTGGCGTCTTCGGGTGTTTTTCCCGACTGTTTGTTAAAGAGCGTCATGATGGACTGAGGAGAGAAGAAAATCCAAAACGTGAGTCACATAATCTCATCATTCACTAGGAAAGGTGCTAGAAATTCATTTCTTTGTGGATTTCTGCTTTCAACTGACTGAAAAATAAAATAAAAATCAACTCAAATAGTTCAGCTAAGACTTATTATCAAAGACAACCTGCGTAAATATAAAATGAAGTTTAAAAAGCTTATTAAAGCGTTCTAAACCAACTTGGACGTAACAAAAATAGTACCTAACGTGGTTCTGGTTCCCAGCAGAAATTAAGAAGTCTTTTTGTTTACTGTGGAGGAATTTTGGCCAGAATTATTTTATTTAATTCACATTGGAAGGTTTTACAGAATTCCAGTCAGATTTTAGTCCAGACTTTGACTAGGTCACTCCTTAACCTGTTGCTTTTAAAGGTAGCCAGCGGTGAGTTAGTTCTGGATTTTATTCAGCTTCATTACTGAAGATAGCTTGAAATTTTATTTTCTGATGTGAACTTGTTGATTGGACTTTTCCCTAAAAGAATCAATTTCAAAACAACTCTTTTGTTATTGCGGATTAACTTTGTTTGATGTTCTGGAGCATTTGGAGTCTTGTTAAAAATACACAGAAAATGAATCCAGGTCTCAGATGAAGGCATCTAAATCACATTAACCAACCAGATTTTATTTCTTTTTCATTCTTTGTGCTGCTGAAAGTAAACCTGGTCTCACTCGGTTTCACTGCTCTGCTCACCCTCTTCCAGTCGTCTGAGGACAGAAGTCGGATCTGGTCCTGAGGGACGAGGTCCTTCAGGATCTTGGGAATATTCTGGAAATGGGATTTGTCCTCTTCAAACTTCACCCTGTAGATCAGAGCCGCCAGCTGGTACACCTCCTCCCTCGAACACTTGTGGTAACCGCGGAGATACTTGGGCAGCTCCTGCACAGAAAAGCAATTTTTTTCTTAAGTTCAATCAGGGAAACAAAACTGAAGGCTGTTTATTATCATCAGTGATTTTACCATTAAACATTCGAGCACAAATATAAATTTTAAAACATTAGTTTAACAATAAATCTGAAAACTGGATCCCTTTCCTTTATTGAGGCATTTTTTTATGTTTTGGATTTCTAAAACAAGAAGAATATCATGAAAAAGTTAAAAATCCATCACTCATTTCAGAAAGTGAATCTTAATATTAGTATTATAGATTCACCACACAGAGTAAAATATTTCAAGCTTTTATTTCTTTAATTTTTTTTTTACTACAGCTCACAAAAAATGAAAACCCAAAATTCAGTGAATAAGAAAATTACAACATTGTGTAATATTTAGGGGGGCAACTAACAATTTTCTTAGTAATCAAATATTCTGATAATGAATCAAGTAATCAGATAAAAATTTGGCACATTCTGCAGATTTTTTGTCTTTTACAATATTAAAAATACATTAAAGTACAAATAAAAGTAATTTGTTTTAAAATAAGGAAATAAACATTGTCTTGTAGCACTCCTTTAGTGTACGCTTGATCATTGCTGAAGAATCTGGTTGCTCCGAGTGCTGTATCCAAACATGTTCATAGAAAGTTGAGTGGAAAGAAAAAGTACGCCAGCAACAGAGGCAAATGTAGCCTTCATATTTCTATTTCTCAGTCTCAGGTTTTCTGAAGAACAGTGTTGAGTAGTCACATTAATTATGTTTAATGTCCAGTTTAAACATTTCTGAAAGCACCTGGTAATAATGGAAGATGGAGTCGGCCATGGAGTCTTTTCCTGGCACCGTGTTGGTCCACAGCTTCTTCATGAAGAACACCTGATAGGTCAGTGAAGGCACCGCGCCCGTAGAGCCTGTAGGAAGAGTCAGAGATGCTCAAACGGTCTGAGCTTCAGAGACGAGAGCAGCTGTCCACCTCCGTTACCATGTCTCGCTTTCTTGATCCAGTCAGTCAGATGCCTCACAAAGTCAAAGAAAAAGTCGCCGTCTGGCACACTGATGACCTAAAAACAACAGAAAACGAGAGATTCACAAGATTTGAGGTAATTCTTTTTTTTTTTTTCTGCAAAACCAGAAATTTTACACAGAAGCAAAAGATGCATATTTAATATTTAAAGAGAAAAGGACTGAAGGAACTTGAATGGCTTCAGATTTTCTTAAATGTAAATTTCACTCACTACGCCTCTGATATTTAGTCCACATCTAATAGCTAAATGTTGATTTTTGACAATTTTAATTAGGACACACACTGCAGGACCAGGCTAAGAAATAAAAAATTTTATTATGAGAATAAAGTCAATATTCTGAGTAAAAAAAAATATATACAAAAATAAAGCTGCAATATTACAATAATAAAAGTCTGAATATTACCAGAATATGACCTAATAATTTGAGAATAAAGTTGTAATAACAAAAAAGTCAATATTATGAGAAAAGTCATAATATTACCAAAAAAATGCCTTAGTTATACAATAATGTCATATGACAAAAAATCGTATCACAAGAAGTTGTAATTATACAAGGAAAAAAAAGAAGCTTTTTTCTAATAATTTTCCAACTACCTCCTGGTAATATTTATTCTACTAACATTATGACATTGTTCTCATAATTAAAAAATCTCTACTCTGTCGTAGTCTCCTCACCTTGTCTGTGATCTTTACAAACAGACTGAAGCCCTCAGAGGATTTGAGCAACAGTCGACTGGAGATGTTGTGGCAGAAATCTTTAGCCTTGGTGCTCGACTCCACTTCAAACACCTGAGATCACAAGAAAAGCAAAGAAAACACTTGTTTACCAAAAAGGATCAAGAATTTGCCTTTTGTTCCAAGTGTACACAGTTTACAGACAAGCAGTACAAATATAGAAACATTAGAGGAAGTTAAGGAGCAAAACCTTAACTTTTCTTTCTCTTCAATTTAAGAAAGAACAAGTGTTTTTTTTCTTTTTGTAAAACACTTATTTTACATTTTATCAAAGCAAAACTGAGAATTTTCTGCAGTTTTTAGAAAAGTTGTACAATTATTTTTAATAAAGCAAATCCTGAACAAAGTTTAGATCCCTCAGTTCAGACGGTTCCAGTTTTCCAACAAACGTTTTGAACCCGAGTCGCCTCTGACCTCGTCTGAGTCGTCAGGGAAGTAAACCTTGTGGAAAATCTGCGTGGTCTTGTGCTGGATGGCCTCCACCTCCACCAGGTGAGGAGGGTACTTCCTGGATCCGTTTCTGCACAAATCGGGAGGAAGAGGAGAGGTGAAGCAAGAAGGAAAACAAGGATGGGGTGAAAGAGCAGCCATGTGGTACCGCAGGGCTTTTTGCAGCCGCTGCATGCAGTCCGGCGCCAGCGGGAAGTGCTTCTTGGCCTGGAGGAACTTCTGGACGTGGGGCAGCAGGATGTTACTGGGAGGAAACAAACCAGTGCAGAGCCACAGCAGCTCCCAGCCCTTCTCCTCACTGAACCTTCACAGAGAAACCACAGCATCAGCTGACAGGGCAGACTAAGAGAAATAAACTTATCGCTGCCCTACAGTTGAGATTTACTAACTTGATGTGATTGTCTGTGAGCTGTTTGAGGATCTGGCAGTAGATTTCATCCTTCAGCGGCTCCGCCTTCAGCGCTCCTTCAAAGATCTGATCGGTGAGCTCGTTGACGGACCGCGCCCGCTTGGACGGGTAGTCGCCCATGTATTTCATCACAGGTACGGAGACGGTCAGGGAAAAAAAACAAAAAACACACAGGAACAGAGACGACACACCAAATCCAAAACACTCAACACACCTGATAAAATGCTGATTTTTAATTGGCTGTAATAAATCCACATTTAATGTGAGATATGCTGCAAAACTCGACTGTTAGAGAAACATAAAACTATAATTTTAAAACAAGTTTCTATATATTGCTGAAAAGTTACTTAGAAGTTAGTTTTGTCTTATTTTAAGTGTACCAAGATGTTTGGACTAGAAACTAAACCAAAAATACCTGGGAAGACTTTGCGTTTCTGCAGTGAATTTCCTTCGGTCTTTTCTTATTGTATGAACCTTGAAATGCTTTAACAATAATTGTTCTAATTTCTGTTGTATTGAAATGCGATGTGATAAACATGAGTAGCGAAGGATATCTATGAAGGCCAGAAGGGCCTCCTGGGAGAGTTCGTCGTGCGCCAGGACTTTCTTCAGCAGCGGCTGTTTGAGAGGCTCCCTGACGCAGCTCCACAGTCGCTCCTTCCCTCGAGTTTTTGACATCATTACTCGGCTCAGGGTGCTCTTTGGAGGCGGCCTGGAGAAGTTAAAGGTTAAAGCAAGCACCCAACCCGTTCTGTGAGAGGGATTTGGTTGGTCGGGCACCTGAAGTGGTCGTAGGAAAACTCCTCCAGGGTGTAGGCCTTGGATTTGTCTTTCTCAGAAAGACTTATCTGAGACAAACTGAGAGACTCCCTCCTCTGATCAGGAGTCATTGTCACCAGAGCCTGAGACCAGAACAGGCAGGTTAGAATAAACAAGAATAAAACGACAAGATCTACACTGAGGAAGGTAATTATTACACAGTATGGAATTTCTAAAAAAATCCCCAGAGTCAGGATTAGATGTTCAAGTTAAAGGTGAGTTATTATGTTTCTTTTAACAGGTTAGGATAGGTCTATGACCTAATCAAAACACGTTCATTACATTTTTCACACAAACCAGCTGATCAAACATGGTGGCGCTTAGCTTTGGTTGCTAGGTAACGGGTGGAACTCTGCTGGGGTTGCTAGGTGAGGAGCAGTGCCTGTTGATGTGACTTAACAATTGGGAGGTCTTTTAAATGGCTCTTACTCCAGACACCAAAAAACATTAACTTCTTGCCAAAAACTCAAATGGAAGTACAAAAACCTGCAAAATGTGAATTCTGTATAAGAAGTCCTTGTGTTTTTGCAGTGTATGCATAGTTCTATACGTACAATGTTTTTTGTGTGTCTCACGTTTCAAAATTTGTCCCTATGCCAACTTTTAGTTACGCAATCTTTTATGAACAAAATCTGCAAGAAGAACCAATCAGAACTAACAGAGCTAGTCCAGCATGATGCCACTATGATGAAGGATGGAACAGAACCATAATAAGTTCAGACTGAGCGTTAAAGTAGTTCACCCTGATGGCTGACTCTTACCACGATGTCGTACTGCGGCCTGGTGATGGTGGGCAGCACGTAGACGCAGTCAGCAGGGAAGTCTCCTCTCTGCTTGGTCCTGTCGTTGACGCCGTGCGCCCAGCCGGAGTTCATCACATGTTCTCCGTCGTGTTCATCCAGGATGATCAGATCCCCCTTACAGAAACTCAGGAAGGTGGAGTCAACGCCAGCTGCAGGACAGAGGTCACAGCGAGAGTCACAGCTCGGTTCAGGACAGCTGAACCTTCCCCCAGACCGACCCTGAAGCTCACCAGGGTTTGGACAGTCCAGCAGTCCCACCACGTATTTGGACTTCTTCCTCAGACCTTCGAGGAAGGTGACCACCAGGTCCCGGATGTCCTCCGCATTGTTGGAGGTGAAGGTGTACTCGTCTCCTTTGATGGTGGCCAATGTGAAACTCTGACCTTGTAGTTTTCCTCCTCTGGACAGTTAAAGTTTAAACTTTAAAGTGATTTCCATAACAATTATACTCGAAATTGATTATTCTGAGAATTATTCGATTATTCTGACATTTAATTGGATAAGCCGTTCTCCTACCTGCTGCTGGACACGGCTGTGATTTCTGGGAACGACAGCTCCAGAAGAACCTGCTCCTGCTCATCCACAAAGTAAACCCCAGTCCAGTTCACCGCCACAATCACATCATTCTTTGGCAGACTAGGCCCTGTAGCAGACAATTATAGCCATTTAAAATCATCAACACCACTCCTGTGTTTCTGAAACATAGTTAAGAATGACCTGACCTCCTTACCTGAGAATTTAAAGGCCTCGTAGAAACGTGAGAAGAGTAAAGGCCACTTTATCCGAGCAAAATCCACAACGTCCTCCCTCACCTTCTGAGTGTTCAGCCTCCTTTTGTGGTGTAATCCCTGCAGGACGAGATGCAACGAGTCACCATCGCTCAACGGTGATAAACAAAACCAAAGATTTGTTGTTTTAAAGGTGACCTTTTAAGTTTCTCTGAAGAGGTTAGGGTTATACAAAACATGTTCCTTTTAGGTAATGAGATTTTCGTCTGCTCAGTTCTGTCTACGTTTATCTCCTTTCAGAGTGAGCAGTTTAGCAGGTACCTTTTTGTGGGCGGTGATGATGAGCTGAGCCCACTTCTCTGCAGTCTTAGTCGAGGTGACTTCTCTGTCGGGGATGTAGGACGGGATGAGGCTGAGCAGGCGCTCCTGGAGGATCTCAGAGCCATAGTCCACAAAGTACTGCTGAGAGGCCAGCTCAGCCAGATCTTCCTCCTGCAAAGGATTGACGCGGTTTAAACGAAAATGTTTAATATGATCTGGAAATCTGTTCTTCTGAAGGTGCTAAAATACTCTCAGGAGCTCAGTGAAATCCTGCATGGTGCCTGTGTTCCTCACTACTAGATTCTCCACAGTTCATTGTTAGCAGTATCATAACACAGAGAAAGTGAGTGGGATCAACAGGCAAGTGAAAGGAACACTTAATGCTTCAGGACACAAAAACAATTTGGTAATTTTTTTATAATCAATTTCAACACCTTTCCAGCTGCACCAGGTGGTCACATTAAACCCTAAACATTGGGAGTGGGTTGTACTTTTGGCAGCACAGTGTATTTTTGGTGCTGATTTCTGTTAATGTTTGATTATGGCCAATTAACTTAAAATTCAGTATCTTGGAAAGTTAGGATATCACATTATACCAACCAAAAGCTGATTTTAACTGGAAGGTCTGTAATTTTAATCAAAAACTGTAAACTGTCAAAATGTCCAATTTAAAACCCCTTTGGCTGATAAATTATTGAACGAGCTCAACAACAAAAATATTTACTGTTTTTAATCTGTTATAAAAGTTATTTAACCATCATATTGGTGCAAAGTTTAATTTTTAAGTGTTTCAGAAACTCCTGATCATTCAAGAAACTTCTTTAGAAATGTAAACTGTGGTGGCGCAGGGGTTAAGTACAACCCATATATGGAGGCCTTGATCCTCAACGTGGCCGTCGCAGGTTCGATTCCCAGCCTGGCAACCTTTGCCGCATGTCTTCACCCTCTCTCACTACCTTCCTTCCTGTCAATTAACATTCAAATAAAGGCCACTAGAGCCAATTAAACCTTTTAAACTGTGGACATTAGAATTAGCATGTGTATTGCTACATGTTTTGTAGTGAGATGCTATTTTAGGCTTGAATAGTGTCACTGATAAACTAACCCCCTTCAGCACAACAATAGTCTTTCCAGCATCCCATCAGACTGATTTTTGAAGCAAATATTTCAAAAGTGGATCAAGAAAAATAGCTTTATCGTCCATCGTTGATGTTAGCGGATGTCACTTGTGCGTCAGATTTACAGGCGTACTAGAAACATATTCTGATTGGAACCTTTGTATGTAAAACAAAAAAAAAGCAATTAATTACTTTGAAAATCGGTGTAATTAATATATCAAAATTAATGCATTAAAGTCCTGGCAATAATTTTAACACAAGCGTGTTAAAATTAATAAAGAGTATGTCCTTATGCTGAAAGTATACGGACTGAGCAGTTGGTCTGGGCTCCTTATGCATGAGTTACTGCATCACTAAAGGATGTCACCCTAAAAAGAAGACTTTATAGCCCAGGTAAGAAGTTTTTAATGCTTTTTCACTGTTATACCTGGAACTTCTGCACCTTCCACTCAACTTTCCATGAATATGCTTGGACACAGCTCTCTGCACATAATGCTCATCTAACAATCAAGTTTTTAGGGCTTAGTTTTTTCATGGAGAGCAATAATGAATGTCTACTGGATTAAAAATCAGACTTCCTTTTGTCAGACATGAAAAACAAACATTAAATGTATAACTGATCTAATGCATTTTGAATCAAGTTACTAAAATTATCAGATTTAAATCTCTCAAAACTTCCCTAAAAGTTCATTTTCACAGTAAAAACAGCAGAAGATATGAGGAACTCTCAAACATCTATCTGCTTCGTCATAGAGATTGTGGCTGCTGACCTTTTCACAGCGATACTCTCCAAACTTCACTCCTCTGACAATTTGCTGGTAAATGAGGTTTGTGGCGACGTAGTCTTCCGTGGGGTCGTGCCAGGGGCTGAAGATCTCCTTCCTGAAGAACAGCCGCCATGGGGCGTTCCTCTCCTGGGCGCCCTGCTCTTTGGCATACTGCTCGCACTGCGACACGGCGTCCATGACGTGGTCGCTGCCGCTGCCCAGAGACGACACCTGATGGAAACGCGCGTCCGTCAGCGGCGGCGCCTCATTGAATGACTTCATGGGGGCGTTTCGGGCCATACCTTATCGAACAGAGCGATGTACAGGGAGAAACCAAAGCGGTCGCGCAGGTTGATCTTGTCTGCCAGGGCGTTGCAGAGCTCGAAGGCCGTGGTGGCGGAGTCCGCCAGCAGCGTCTTGGTGGTGCCGTCCATGAACGTCACAGGCAGCATGATGGGCTTCTTGGACTTGGTCGCCTCAAGGAAACAAAAAATACAGAAACTTGAACTATACTATACTAAAAATACTAGAAGCACGTTGGAGCAGCTCTGTTATGGTGGTTCTGATTTATTCTGGTTGTAAACTTTACGACAGTGCTGCAACTAACAATGATCTTAGTAATGGATTACTGTGTTGATTAATCAAATAAAAAATGGCCACATTCTGTAGATTTTTCATTTAAACACTTAAGCCTTTTTATCAAATATTAGAAATACATTAAAAGATGCAAATAAACTGATAATTTTTATTTTGTATTTAGCTTTTTAAATACAAAATAAACATTTTATTGTCTTAAATGCAATAACAGCATTCATTAAGAAACTTGTGCAGTTTTAACAGTTAAAATTATGTCTTTAAAACCTGATTTTTTCTTTTAAAACCGGCTACTTCCTATTAGACATACAGATTTTCCCAAATCCCAGAGGAGTTGAGAAGGAAGCTTCATGCGGTTTGGGCTACAAGTGAGACATGAAGGTCTGTACCTGGAGCTCCAGCCAGGACGGCGGCTGGGTTCGTGTGCGGTTCACAAACGTTCTCCTCAGCCTCTCTTCGCAGTACGGAGCGTAACCCGGTGGACCGTTCTTCAGAAAGGTTCGTAAATACTGACCACACAGGAGAAAAAAAACATTTTCAACAAACATACTGCTGGGAAGGGCAGATTTTTTTTCTCCTTTTAATAATAGAACATTATTTTTCAATGTACTATGTGCCATTGAAAAATAAAAGCAACTTTTTAAACTTATGTATTAACATACATTTTATTTTTTTTAAATGTCTCCATTGGCGTTTTCTCAGGAAAACAAACAAGTAAGAGTTTTGTTTTTCTTCAAACACCTAAATTATAGTCCACATTTTTCACATTAAATATTGATTACAAACCCCCCCCCCACAAAAACACCAGTAAAATGAGAATAAAATGATTTCCCCTTAAACATACTTACTTTGACAAACTTCTCGGACGGAGCGAAGCAGCCGACACACAGAGACAGGAGGATCCATCCCCGGGCGTGGCTGCTTTTGGACGGGTTCTGAGTGAGCTGTTTGCAGATCTGACAGTAGATCTCATCCCTGCAGCAGAGATGAATGAATAAAACACACACACACAGCATCTGACACTTCAGTCAGAACCTGTGGATCTCGTTTCCTCCTGGTGTTTAAGTCTAAAAGCAATGCAGCCATTTCTCAATAATAAATGAATTCTATATGAACTCCAGAGTTCCCTTAAAGCTGACCAGATATTCAGCTTTAAATGTTTATTTTATTTTATTTTTTTTTTTACCAATTCTTGATTTTTTTTTTGTAAAATCTTCTGTTTCCTTATTTTTAAATAAGTTTTAAACCTTAATACGTATTCTGGTTTAAAACTATTTCTGCTAAAAATATTTTTTTTTTAGCTTTTTTTTAACACAAACAACAACAACTGGGATGAGTCTGTTTATTTAGATGCAGATTCAGAAACTGAATGTAGCTTTTTATGAAAGTTTACTCTAAGTTTAAGTAAATTATGCAATTCTGGAACATTACCACTATAAGTTTTTGTATCCAAATTCTCACAAATCAGTCCTGTTTGAACATAAGCATGTGCACAACCTAACACCCCATCATTACACACTGGGGGATAATTATATATCATCCATACCTGCACCACCCAAACAACAGCTGGGCTTCAGCGCAAAACCAGTAGGTGTTTTTATTTTTACATTAAAAAAGCCATTTTCTTGACTTAACAGGCCATATTCTAAGTTAAATAGTCTAATTTAACTTAGAATATGAGAAGAAACATTGTCAATGTCTACCAAACTACAGCTGGATGTCAGTAAGGCTTTGGATCTGCTCTGCGAACCTGAGCGTTGGCCGTAAGATGCCATTTCCGATGATGAAGTGCAGCTTCTCCAGGTTGGAGGTGGGTCGATCCTCCAGCATGCTGTTGCCCTGGAGACCGTAGTCCACGCCCTCTGTCAGCCGCCTGGTGACCTACAGATGATAGAGGGAAAAACTTTCAGCTTTAAAGCTTTCAGATGAGGTAAATAAAGGAGTGAAAGACTTTTACTGGAGGATAAATTGTGAAAATAAAGTATTAATATAGTATTTGTTTATTAATAGACTGTTAGATTAAAATTAGTTCCAATCAATTAACTAATAAAACCTGCTTATAATAAAACTTGGAAATTTCTGAGTTTGAAAAGTCAAAAATTTACCAGAAAAAAAGTTTTATTTTAAGATTAATCTAAAAAATGTTGTTGAAAAAATATGAACATTTTCAACTTTTGTAAATTTTCTGATTTTCAAAAGTTGAAAATGCTTGACTTTTGCAACTAAGAATTTTTTTGGTGGAACGCTGGCCCCTTTACACAAAATAACCCTCAAGTTTTTAAGAAAATGGACGCCTATCAATTAATTGTTAGTCAATCAATAAGATCAGTTTTACATGAATTCAATCGATAACTTGCATCCATAACATAGAACTAAAACATCTTCCATGAAGACATCTTCCAGATTTGACCCACAATGCCTTTGTTTTTACCACTGAATTAACCCTAATCCAGTCTGTAAACATGAACAAACCTGACCTCTTCTGTTATCTTAGATTTCCTCTTCAGAGTTAGAGACACCAGCTTATGTCTGACGCTGTTCCTCTTCTGAGAGTCTATGGAGCTGTTCTGTAGAGACAAACGTGGAAGTTTGAAAGTTTCCCCCTCAGAAAATAAGCGATAAGACGCTGAGCAGCGCCGCCTCACCTCTTCCTCCACCTGCAGCTCCTGCAGCTCCCTCTTGTAGGTCCTCTTGCCGAGGGTTTCGTAGATCTTGGTCATGACGGGGATCTTCTCACTGCCGTCGTTGATGACTACCTGG
Source organism: Brachyrhaphis roseni (assembly GCA_903066815.1). NCBI lineage: Eukaryota > Metazoa > Chordata > Actinopteri > Cyprinodontiformes > Poeciliidae > Brachyrhaphis > Brachyrhaphis roseni. The sequence goes on from CAEFZY010031199.1 coordinate 46,491, forward strand.
CATTTTGGTTCTGGCAGGTCGCCCATGAACCTCAATACGGTGATCCACACAGCTAACGCAGCCTGGAAGACACGGGAAAAGAGGTTTTAATCAGTTCTCTGATGAGCTCGTCACTTAGGAAATAAAAGATTTTCCTAAGTGTTACATAATTTAAACAAGTTCAATTTGATTTCTGACTGCATTATACTCTAACTATGATCAAATCAAACTTTATTTGATTCAATCTGTCTGTACTGCTGAATCTGTATGAATTTGATTTATTTATTACATGTTTTTCTATATAATTGGTTACAACTTTTAACTGTTTATGTTGTGACTTTAAATGACATCTTCTCTGAATTGGCTCAATATAAATAAAATGAGTTAACAACATGCACACAATTTTCCATGCATGCCAGAACTATTTCTGTTCACATTTCTGCTCCACCCTGAGCTGAAAACAAACATGGCTGCCCCCTACAGCGTGTTTCTTTACTACAATCTGATCAGAAGCTGAAACTCACCAGCTGGTCTCCTTCGTCCTCGTGAAACAGCAGCGGTTGCTTCAGTGGCCGCCTGATGTAGGTGTGAGTGGAAAGACCCTGGAAGTAGGTGGCCGCGAACTTGGAGAACTTGTACTCGGACAGATCTTCCTCTTCCTCGTCAGGTAATGGCGGAGCTTCATTCAGCATCTCTTCTTCTGCTTCCTCGCCGCGAGGAGTTTGCTCCAAATCCTGAGGGAACACAGAAAAGTGGGACGTCGCTTTCAGAACCTCGATACTAAGATTTACTGTCCGGATAAACAAACAAGGGAATTATTTTAATATGGAGAACATGTGAAACCCACAACCATTTTTGGTGTCATGGGTTTTAAAGTTTGGTAGGGTAATACATATGTGCAATGATGTTGTTCGATAATGGTTGTTTTTTACATTTTAGAGGATATTCTTAGCTCAATTCTTCACTATTCTCAGGCTTTCTTTTCTTATCTTGACCTCTGCAGATGTGAGTTAGCAACAAGGTGTAATCGGGTACAAATGGCTTTTATTGAGTTTAAATAAAGTTAAAGGTTGCTCACTACCACCAAAGCAGTCCATGTGACTGATTAAAGTGTTTTTATGATGCTTCAGGCACATTTCTTTGTATTTGAATGATTTCATTTAACTTTCACCAAAACTTATACTTATGACGGCATATTAGGTCCACTGTGCGTAGATAAAGAAAAAAACTGAACAGATTTCTGACAATAAAAAAAGCTTCCTTGCAAATTTTAAATTTGGAGCTCTTAAATTTCCAAGTCCAAGTCTTTTCCTGAAAAAATCTCTAAGACTAATTGTACAAATTCTGTATTTTTTCTTGCAAATTTTTGACTTTTGGAGCTCAGAAATTTCCTTGCTATTTCTGGAAAATTAATATCAAAATTTCTGAGTTTTCTGGGAGAAATTTAATCAAACCATGAATTTAATCAAACCATGAACACATACTTCAAACCCAGCCGGCGCCTGTCCGTCCTGGTTCGGGAGCGGTCCGGAGTCCCCAAGGAAACCAAACATCCGGTCCACCATGTCAGAGTGGTCGACAGGCTGCTCCTTCTCCCTCTCCATCTGATCAAGCAGCTCCTTCTTCCTGCGCGCCTCCTCCTTCTCCTCCCTCTCCCGCTCCTCTTGCTGCTGGGCCAACTGGAAGAGCCGCTCCTGGTGCTTCCTCTCGGCCTCCGCCTTGGCCCGCCGGACCGTCATCTGGTTCCGGAGCTGCTCCTCTTCGGCTAGGCGCTGCCGCTCGGCTTCCAGGCGCCGCTGACGCTTTGAGATGAGAAAGCAGAAGAACACGGTTCACAGACAAAGACGTTAAAACTGCAGCTGTTTCCTGACTTATTCAAAACTCAAAGAAAAAGTTTGGTTAGTGAACGTCTTATTGTATCGCTTCAAATTAAAAAGCCCTCCCTATTTGTTGCTGATTTTGCTCTACTTATATTTTCCATTATTATAAATAATAAATAATAACAGTAATAATGAAAACATGTAAAATATACAAGATTAAATAGACCTGTGACTAGCATATTTAAGGCCAACTTAGTTTTTAAGACATTTAAGGAGGTGCAAATACACTGAACAGTAATTATTATTAGTATTACAAATAAAAATAAATATTTTATTTTTTGTATCATTTATAGCCACGTTTTATTTATATTTATGAAAATGTTGTAGAACAAAAATTTAATTATATTCTGAAATTATACAGAACAGAACTACAAATCTTTAAAACATGAAAAACGATGTAATAATAATAATAATAATAATAAAAAGATTTATAGATGTGATTCTTTTTTTCCTAAAACCCCCCAACAACAAATAGACAAAAAAAAAACAAAATAAAATTAAAACTTGTTTGTAGGAATAATTGTGAGTTTTACTGCAGGATGAATTATGTTGATCCCCCTTCATGAAGTTCAGCGTAGTTGATTCAACTCATGACTTTTATTTTGGTGTAATCTAGCGGAGACGTGTTAGTTAGTAGTTAAATTGAAAAACAGTGAATACACATCAAAATGGTAAACCTTTAATCTTTCCATTTTCAAAGACACTTTTATTTGTTTATCAAAAACACAAACAGAACACAGCAAATTCATTTAAGGCCCACAGGTAATAATAGGTCTACTTTCTGACATTATGTTTCCAAGGGCAACACATGAGGATGAGGAAGCAAAAAAGATATACCCACAATAAATCAATATAAAAACAAAACATACAAAGCAAATGAGAACATAAAAATAATAATAGTAATAATAATAATGATGTGAAACGAATGCTGCTCCAGCTCCTTTTCAATTAACACCATTGTTTTCATTGATAAAGCAGAGCCAGCCAGGCCAGTAGAGGGCACTCAAGAACCTTCGCTTGTATTCATGTTTATCAAGAATAAGCCAATTTATACAACTGCTCCATTGTTTTTAAAAAAGCAGATTTAATTAATTAGTTTACATCATAACATAAATTAATTTAAGATTAAAAATAAATAAGGGAGTAGCATGTAAATAGAGTCCAATATTTAGTTTGCAAAGTTAAAAATGTTTGATTATTTCAGTAAATCAACCAAAAACATTCCTTGCGCTTCTCATAACCACTGAACATTTGAGGATACAAATATTGTATTTATGCCAAATTGCAGACATGTTGTTGTTAGAAAATTATACCAGGTCTTGTTCCTGTTCCTCAACCTCTAAACACAAACGACAGAGCATCTCTGTGAGATGTGATTCAATAAAATGACAGTGAAATGTATAAAAACAAAACATCTGAGACATGATGCTTTAGTTTTTAGTCTAATAAACCTTTTAACATCATCAAATGTATGTTTAAGTCTGAAATGTTAATTATGTTCTCTGCAGTAGGACATCATTTTAAATAATCTATTTCTTATTACTAAATTAGGAGGAAAATAAGATAATTAATTCAATCGATGATCAGTGGCTCAGAAAAGACTGAGCTTTTCACATCTTGATGTTAGAAGTATTTTTCAGCTTTGCAACATTTTAAGTATTTCAAATATTGTATGAAATAGGCTGGTAAATGAAAAAGCTGTACAATGTTATTTCTTATTATATTAACAGATTAATTGTAGAAATAATCAATGACAAAAATAACTGTTAGTTGCAGCCCTAATATTGTTTAAACCCTTTTATTGATCTAATTTTAATAACATTACATATGAAGCAGTATTTCCTATAGAAATTAAACCTCTATGTCTTATATCACTAAGGTGATTTTTTTTTATTCAGGTTCTCAAGACACAATTTTAACAGTTAAAACTGGGCTCATTTATAAAAAATATTTGGCAAATGAGTAAATTATAAGTTACAAAACATAAATTGTATTGTAGCACCTGTTCTGGTCATTCTCACAACAGAAAAAATGATGGCTGGATAGAAGAAGAAGAAGAAACGGGAAATGTTGGCAACAACATTGAACCAAAACATGACCAGGAAGCGTTTGATGCTATTTGGCTGATATGTAAAGGGAAGGACAGCTTTCACACAGGCCTCTGCTCCTGCCTGGTGTAATTCTGTTATAAAATGTATAGAAATATTAAAAGATTTACTAACAGGCACTCCCTCACAACAAGTCTCCGTGTCTTTCTGGCAGGTCAATGAGGTGTAGATAGCAGTAGTAAACGTAGTAACCATTTACCTCGGCCCTGAGCCTCTGGCAGAGGCGTCTGGCTATCATGCCTCTGGTGTAGGCCTGGAGGGTCAACACGGCTCGGAGGCGTCTCCAGAAGGTCTGCCGGACGAGGAAGCCCCGGCAGCGGGCTTGGATGAGGGTGATGCGGCAGCGAGTGATCCGGTAGCTTCTGTAGTACTTCCTGGATCTGCAGACCGCCTGGAGGCGAATGAAGCCTGACTTCATCTGACAGAGAAACATTTATTCCAAAAGTCAAATTTTTTCCAGGAAAGTTTTCAGGATTGGTATATGGGATGTACAAAATATGTTTGTTATATTTTTTTTTGTATAAAATCATTCTTAGATGATAAAATTTCAGCTTTTTAAGCACTGCATTTGGTAGCAGAAGAACCTCAAATGAAAGTACAAAAGCATATAAAATGTGAATTTTGCATAGTACACTCCCTTTAAGAATCAAGAATGTACTTTTTTAGCATGTAAAAAAAACTCCACACTAAACGCTCCAAGAATCAGAACGACTCACAATTTGGTAATTCTTCCTGCTCCTGTACCCCCTCCAGACCTTCTGGATAAAAACCACAGCGCTCCTGAGTCTGCGAAAGTTTGACCTGTCAAAGAAACAGAAAATACACATTAAACCACAACTCCATCATGCAAAATCAATTATTTGAAGTTCAATAAGTAGTTTTTAATATACATTCACAAATATTTTAGCCATACATATATTTAATCTATAGCTTAATACAGTTGTGCCACAAGGCTCAGCTGTTAGTCTCCTTTTTTAAGTTTGTACATAAATAATTTGCTATATTCATGGCCTGCTGCAGGATTAAAGATGCTGAAGACATGGTTTTATTATATTTAGCAAAGATGTTTTAATTGTTTCAATGCACCTTTCTTTGTTTATGGAGTCAGTTGCAGCATGGTTTGAAAACTCACGCCTCAAGCTGATAAAACGGCTTTGATTTGTTTTTCTTCAAACACAATATTTCACTTATAATAATGTATTAAATAAAAATATCAAGCTCAAAAAATAACGTAGGTCTTTGTAGTAGTTATAGTAAACTGCTCACCTGCATGGTTCATGCCACAGATTGGACAGGCGACTGCCACAAGCTGGCAGCAAATAGTTTAAGAATCATTAAAAGCAATTTTATCAAATATTAGCCTTTCAAGGTGGTTTTACTTTAAAAGGATCTGCTCAGTTTATGATTTTATGAAGAAAAAGGAAAATGAAAGCAAATGCTGTGAAGAGAAGAAATTTAAAAAGCGTATTTCTCAAAACACACAGCTTCCATGATTTCTCCACTAACCTGGCTTTCAATCCACGCACAGATTTCTGGATGAGGATGACTTTATCAGTGATGGCTTTATCTCTCTCGATCTCCAGCTGCATGTCGTGGTGGTCCTGACAGGAAAACACAAAAAGAGAAGTAAGAAAATAAAAACTTTACCATGACTTCACAGAATAACTCAGGTGGCTCGACAAATTTTTAATGGGAATGATAAGTTTAGTTTATGTTTACCTGCAGAGTCTCACTGTCTAAATGCTCTGGGTGGTTTTCACAATTTCATCTTGATTTTCTAATAAATTAATCTGCCCCTTTTAGGTAAAATTAACAGAAAAACACTACTTTCTAATTCTTTTGATGTTTATAATGGCTTTAAAATATACATATATATATTTCACATTTTCTGTGTTAAACAGCAAAAACATAATAAAAACTTTACAAAATAAAGGCCCACTGAACAGAATTCAGACTACAAATTATGTAAAATCAAACATTTGGCTTTGCTAAAATTATTTTTCTGCCCCACAAAATCATTCGTAATGCACTTCAAATGAACTCCAAATAGAGAAAGTTTAACTTTCTCCATTAAAATAAACTCTAATCAACATTGCTGATCACAGACAGAAACAGACACATTTCTGTTGTCAAAAATTCAAGGTTTCAATCAGAACGTTTTCCTCAGAAAGTTAATTTTGAACCTACTACTTGTAAAACTATCAACAACAACAAATCTGAAAAAGCAATTGTTCTTTTGCTGACAGCTAAGAAGCTAAATAAACAATTTAGATGGATTTATAATAGACCATAAAAAACAGTTTCATGCAACACATTGCAAATCAGAAAAATGATCTACATTAGATCTCGCTGAACTGTATTTCAGCACAGTATTTCGTCAGTTTAAACTCATAACATAGGAAAACCAACCTTTAAAAAAATCTTTGTTTTTCCTATCTGCCAGTCTTCCTGTTTTCCCAACCAGGCTGAGACTATCTGCTGACAGGTTCCCTTCAGGTCATCCTGAATGAAAAAAAAAAGTAACTAAGTACTCAAAAGTGAGGGATAGAAGATAAAGAAAATACTCAAATGGCCAGAAAAATCCAAGGTCTGCATTAGTAAAATGTTTTAATAAAATCAGGACAAGTTCCAGTTTAAGAAAACTAATAGAACACCGTTTGTTTTTACAAAAACAAAACAAAAATTCAAGATTTCATTTCACTATTGATGTCAATGTCAAAATAAAATCTATCAAAAATGCTTTAATGCTTTGCAAACAGAAAAATATCAATGTAACCGTGTCCACAGAAATGTGATAAAAAAGAGAATAAGATAAAAACCAAAGAGATCGTGCTGTTTACCTGTATGTGAGCAGGTTTGGTTCCAGGCATCAGGACTCGATATCGATCCACAAATTCAGCAAAGCTGTATCTGATGGGATAACCTGCTCTCCTGATCCGGATCGTCTCCATCATGCCAGAGTAGCGCAGCTGGCGAATACACAGCTCTCTGTCAAATAACTGAGGAAAATAACGCAGAAACACGACTCATTATCAACGAAAAAGAATACTAATACAGGATAAAAATGTTGCAAGTTCTGATTGATTTTGTCATTAATAATTAATACAAGGGAAGATTTTTTTGTATTTGGCGAAAAATGGAGACTGTAAATGCTGAAAGTCTATAGTTTAGATACGTATTTTCAAACATAATGTGAGTAAAGACATAATTTGAATTTAATTGTGCCAAAGCACTGAAAATGGGTATAACACCACATTTAAAAATTCATATGTAGTTGTTTAAATTATGTTATTTTTAAATTTTGTATCAGAGCTCAGAGTGAAGTTAGCTGTTGCTACACTAGGCTAACAAACTGAAAGATTACATCAGCATTTATTAATTGTGTCGAGATTTTGGAAAGAAATAAACTATTAACAAAATATTATAAAAAATTTGAAAGCTGGTAGTGTTATATACCTGATAAGTTTTTATTGTTTATTTAAAACGTAACAACGCTGAAGTGGAAAAATCTTCTAAAAAATGTCCACTGCAGGGGAAAAAAATAATAAATCAGATGTTAAAATAAAATCTGGTGCATGCAAATTTTATTTTGCACACTTATTTTAGGAAAAAATTAATATCAATTTGATACAGGCAACTTTTATTTGCAAACAAACTCCTCCTAACAACTCTAATAGTCACATTTTTTCCTTCCATCTTCATGCTATAATTTACTCTTCTAAAATCTGAGAACAGAGAATCAATAATACAATTTTTACAGTTTTTACAATGAAAACATGTTGTATAAGTCCTTTACAGGGTTCATTGTGCTCACCACAGTGAGTTTGATCCTTACTTAGCGTAACCTGGCATGAGGGATCTCTTTGTTTGTGGAAGACTGCATGGCAGTCACTGGTTAGAGACTCTTACCATTGGTTTCTTAAACTCATTGGGTTTTATGCAGCGAACGAAGAACGGCTGACACACACTGAGCGTCCTCATCAGCATCTCGAGGGAACGTTTGAACTGGCTGCTCAGAGTTGGAGAACGCTTTCTTGTTTCAACACCCTAAAAATATAGTGCAAAACAAAAACTGGTAAAACAAATAAATAAATAACTAATAAAAAGGAAGATAAATACTGCAAACCACAAATTAGTTAACAATATTGTAACAGTAAAAATGCTTAAAAGAAAATCAACTAAAGGAAAATTAAAAGCATGATTGAATCTGACACAAAGTGTAGAAGGGATCGTCATAACGTGCAGCAAGTACTTCAACTCATACAGTAAAATCTTTCATCCCTAAAACAGGGTTGAAAATACAGTCATCAAGAATGGTTGAACACTGTTTGTAACAGCTGAAACTTTCTGAATGAAACATGCAGTTCTGTGAAATGTCCCCTTATTTTGACCAAACTTTATAAATCTTTTTACTAAATAATTGTAGATCAGCTGACTAACAAACTTACCAATATTTCCACTGATAATTTCATTTTTTTTTATTGTAAAGATAACCAATGTATTAAATTTCATATATTTATAAGGAAATTCACCACATTAACTAACGTTATGTACAATGCACAACACAGGACAGGGGGCACATGTTGCTGTAGCACAAAGAAAGGAAAAATCTTCTCAAGATGTTAAATGTTTTCAAAGCTGCAATTTCTTCAAACCTCAAATGAGTTTTCCTTTAAGCTGCCCCAGTTACATTCCATTTGTCAGTGTAACATTATAAATGCCCGGAAACGTGTCCGTGTGCACGAATATGCACATCATATTCTGGCCAAAACTACACAAAAATGAATTTTTCTGAAAAAGAGTATTTACTCCCTCTGGAACATTTTGAGACTTACAGCATAAGAAAATATTTTATCATTGACACTGATACAACTTTTAATATATACATATAATTAAGTGGTTTATAAAAGTTGCTGTTTCCTGCAACAAGCCATATTCCTGCGGAGAAAAGGACTAACGAGTGGAGTGGGAGGCTGCTAGTCAAGCTGCTGGACTTTGGATGTAGTTAATCAAACACAGACACCAAAGTTTGTCGATGTTACCTTGGGAGCGGAGGTGCTGGGCTGCTGATAGCCACAAAGAAACTGATGTTTAAAACGTAAAAACACAGAGAAGACAGAAGAGTCAGAGGAGGTGTGAGGTGAGGCGCTGCACCACCCGTCATCACCTTGAAAGACAACAGAAAGGAAACAGGCATTACCATAGCAACATCGGCCTGGAAGATCTGCTTGATGAATTTGTTCTTGGACGAGTGGACGAGCTGGATGATGTCGGTGTGGAGGCTGTCGCGGTTTTTCTCCAGAAATCCTGAAGGATGAATGAAAAAGGAAACACTGAGACGGTTTGGTTGACTTATTCGGATTGAACAAAAGCATCACACACAAACAATCTTGACAAAAGGTTAAATCTGTAAACTTTGTGCAGATTTTCTGATAAATATGCTACAAATGCATAATTCTTTTTCTGAGCAATTTTTGTTCTTTTCTTTTATTATTGTGCAATTCAGATTGTTTACTATAAGCAGGTTCATACTTGGAGGTCTTAGTTTATAGACTAACTAGATTATCTCTATTTTTCAACAAACCATCATGTCTTGGACTTCAATCTGAATTAACTCAAAAAGGTGCATTATAGTATTAGGTAGTGCATTTAAAGGAAATAGTTTTGATCAGATTTGTAGGTCTTTATATGTGTATAAAGACATTTCGGATGTATATAGCAGAATTTCTGATGGATTATGAGACATATTGGTTTAATATAATTAAACATAACTCACTATTTGTTGAGTTTAATGCGGATAAAGACCATAAATTAGAAGGTTAATCTCTGATTGGGGTGAACGAACCTCTGGACTCATATTGCACCACCCCAGCAAAGTGTTGGATGCCAAACTGGGTTTCGTAGCTGTTTTTCGGAGGGATGTAGTTGGTGTTGAGTTTGTGCTGTGAGTTGAGCTTATACAACATTGTAGCATCAGTTCCCTGACGAAAAATGGACAAGAAACTGTTTTCAGGCTCTTTACACCACACATAACTTTGCAGAATAAAACTGTGTTTGATTCGTCGAGTCGTACCTTTGGGAACTTGCTCTCTTCATCGATGAGGGAGATGATGTTCATGGGTTTGTTGGCGATCATGTCCAGCGCCTCCTGGTTGTCTGTGAACTCGATGTGCTGCCAGTTGATGTCCTCCAGGTTGTACTCCTCCTGCTCCAGCTTGAAAACGTGGCGAACGAAGAACTGCTGCAGGTTCTCGTTGGCGAAGTTGATGCACAGTTGCTCAAAGCTACACAAGCAGTCGGACAATTCAGAAAAAAAATCACCTTAAAAGAAGTTTAACCCATGAAAAAAATTTAATCATCACCTGTTGACGAGAAAATTCTCAAAGCCAAAGATGTCCAGCAGTCCGATAGACCTTCTGATGACACTACTCTCGCAGGAAGGAGGTCGGTAAATGGCTGCGTTGATTTTATCTACTATCCAGACAAATAGCCTGCCGTAGATGCCCTGCATGATAAGGCATAAAGTCAGCTAACCTCTAGGAAGGAGCTCACGGCAATGCAACTCTGTGTTTGGATATATTAAGCTGCTCTTTAAAGCATAAATAATAAATACCTTGACGAAGGCATCCCTGACATCCAGACCTTGTTCCACGCTGAGAGGCGTGGTGACGCTTTCACCCCGGGTGATGAGGGTTCGAGTGGTCAAACACACCATCACGTCCTTCGGCTCCACCTACAGTACAAAACCAGGCAAAATGTGCTCTTTTTCTAGAACGAATTGGCTCTTTGTTGTCTGTGCTGTGAAGACTGACATTCAGATAAAAAGGAAATGTTTGCTGTCAGACCATACAATCAAATTAAACTGAAAAATATATAATTGAATTTAAATCCGTCTGTAATCAAATACTATTGGACTGATTATACTTTTATTGACCAGAAAGAGATATATTTGTGTAAAGTGCCATGAGAGAGACTTTGCTGTGAATCACTTATATAACCTATTAATAAGGGTCTAAAAAGGCTATAAAATAGAAGTTACAGTCAGAAATGAAGTTCTGAATGCTAAATTGTACATTTTTCTACCTTAAACAAAAACAATGTCCAAACATTTTAGCACTGCTAACTAAACAATGAGCACTAACCTTAAAGCATCAATCATAAACACCAGTTCCACTGATGCTGAAGCACTGACTTCAATACAGATTATATCTGCCCTTGAAAAACTACAGCCCTTGAGCACCAATTTAGTTTTGACAATATAATTTACATGTTTTATAATTCCCTTAGATATTGTATTTATGCTTATGTCTTGATCTCTACTGCCTGTGTTTTATTTTGTTCCTGTGTGTTTCTTATTTGAAATAAAGTTATTGGGGGAAAAAAAGATGTCCCAATAGATCAACAAGCATAGATGCGTTTACAGGCAGTATTCCTAGAGTGGAGCAAACCTCCATGAGTGAAGCAGCAGTCACTAGGTCAGGAGATCTCACAACCACACAGGCGTCCAGATTGTCGTACGTCCGAGCTGCAGGTAACGAGAATACGGTTAAAGAACCTCCACACCTCCACAAGTAGTAATGACTCTGAGGTGTTCACATACCCTCAAACCGAAGGTTGCCCATATGCAAGATGGCCGCCAGCAGCTTCGAAATCTCCACGTTCTCTGTCTCGCTGAACATGAGCACCTTCATGGCCGACAGGATGCTGGAATAATCAGCCAGGTCGTTGCGGCCATCACATTCAGTACAGTTACCCTGGAAACAGCGAGGACAGGGAGGGTTTTACAGTTTTTGGTCAGAGCAGCATCATTATTGAGTAAATCAACGGAGTGAATCAACCATGCTATGCAAAGTGAATTCTGTTAGATGTTGACGCTACACATGGCTGTAATAAACAGGAAGGAACCTTATCTAATGTGATACTTCAAAATACACATAAAAATGCTGATGGAGATGTGACTAATGTCAATGTTGGCCTAGAGACTTGATACAGTTGCACCAGTTCTGTCAGGAAATAACAACAAAATAGTTGACTTACTACTACTTTTCTGTTTGAAAGGAGAACTCAACACTTAACTAAACCTACCCCTTATCTCAATGACATGACATATATCACTTACCGACTCAAGGTTAAGAAACATTATTTCAAAAATGGTATTCCAGTAAGTGGTTAATCTTAACTGAACTAAAGACAAAAAGGTTTTGTCTGGTTTAATATCAAACTGTGTAAAAATGGCTGAGTTGTTTTATATGTGTAAATAACGAGTGTAAATAACATTAAATTTTACCGCAGTGAGGTAGCAGTAATCCCTGGCCAGGCCCAGACCCAGCTTAGCCTTCATCTCCGGACCCATTCCTTTCAACATGCAGTAAAAAATGTGGTAGTTCCTCTCATCGGCTGCCTGCAGGAGAGAAAAACAAATCAAATGTTAGTTTTCACTCTGTTCTGTTAGAATCACATTTTTTTTAGATCAATTCAGAAAATATGTAGATGTCTGCAACATCTCCAGCATAAATCAGTTTTAGATATATTTTTTGTTTAACTATATTTTTCAGAAAATATTTCCTCTGTTAATAGAAGATCCCAGTAGTACAGAAGAACATATCAGGTCAGAATACAATTTCATTTCAGCTAAATCTGAACAGAATGTGGGATCATCTGACCTGTCGACACACTCGAGATTTCTCCAGCAGGTACTGCTCTATCTTGGCCCCTTCGATGGCGCCCCGTTTGTTGAAGTGGATGTCTATATACTTCCCAAAGCGACTGGAGTTGTCGTTACGGATCGTCTTGGCATTTCCAAAAGCTGAATAGTTAAACAAATCAGACCAGGAGATGATGAAAAAAGCATAAAAGGATGCAATAATTTCTTCCTGCTTGTTTATAAAGTGGACAAATATAAACTTTGTGGATGGTGATTGATGCTGACCTTCCAGGATGGGTGTGGCCTCCAAGACCTGCTGCTCTATCCAGGAATGCTGACCGCTGATGGCCGCCAGGAACTGCAGAATCAGCTTTGTGCTCTCAGTTTTCCCGGCTCCAGATTCACCGCTGTTATGCAAAATTAAATTGAAATATTAAAAAATAAATAAATAAAAAAAGAAGCGAGTGAGTCAAAAACTTTTGCACAGTTCTTCAGGAGGGAACAAAGTCACACCTAATGATGCAGCACTGGTCCTTGTTGTTCCTCTGCATGTTGAAGTAGCAGTTGTCCGCGATGGCGAATATGTGCGGCGGCATCTCTCCGATCTTCCTGTTGGTGTAGAGGCGGATCTGGTCAGGAGTGTAGATGGGAAGCAGCTGATAGGGATTCACCGCCACCAGGATCGAGCCGGTGTACGTCTGGGAGGGGGTACAGAAAAAACAAAGTAAAATAAAAACTTACAAGATCTAGATCTACAAAAACAAAAGTATGTTTAGAGAATGTTTTCGTCATACTTTTAGGATCTTCTTATTTCTTTGAGATTCTGACATTTGAGTTTATACTTAGTTAAAATTAGCTTATGCTAATGCTAATTTTGTTACAGCTGAAAAAAATCAACTCATGGTAGTGCAAAAACTTGATTTTTTTTTTTTTTCAATTATCGTGTTTCCATTAAGTAAATTTATTTCTGTAATTTCAATTTGCGCAATTATGTGGTCGATGGAAGCATAGTTAGTGTTGCAGAAGTCTATGAAACTGCAGGACACCCCAAATGTTTTTGTTGTGAATTTGACATGTCACTAACATAGATGACGTGTTCGTTGTAGCGGATGAGCAGGTTGCGGAGAATGCCGGCTTCGTTGAGGTCGCCCAGACGGATCATGTCCTCGACACCGTGGATGGAGGTCGGGTGCATCGGCTTGATGTTGGTGGCATTCTGGGGGAAAATCCAGTGTTCCTGCACAGGGAAGGGAAAATAGGGAATAAATCAGTTTTTTTTAAAAGATTATTCTGATTGCCAATTTTTTACTGTGTTTAATTGTTATTAATTAATTTATAGAATTTTGAACTAGTAGAATGAGCCGAATAGGTCTCACAGATTTATCCTCCTGCTGGGTTGAGGACTCACCCGGCCTTCATCATCCAGAACCTGGATCTGTCCAGAGTCGCAGAGTTTCACCACAGCTCCAACGGGGACATCAAACTCCCGGCCTGTTTTAAGGTCCAACCACACATAGTCCCCCTGCATCAGGAAGAACAAGGCATGTATGTTAAGATTTTAGGCAACAGGAAAAAAAAACATAAGAATAATTACTATTAAAACTACAAAAGTGTTCTGAAAAATATATTTGACATAGTCTCTGGTGTATGTGCCTTAAGTGTAGCACAGAAAAGTATTTATACTCCTTTTACAGGCGCCTGGAACTATCAGATGTTTTCCAGCTTGTGCCAAACGCAGCCAAGTTGGATGATTCTGTGGTGAATTACATCCATAAAACTGCTCTAACTTCATTTTTTGGTTTCTGTAACAATAATTTCACTTTAAAAGAAATTCAACAAAATGTATCCAATTAATATTCAGAAATAGAAGAGAGGCTTTAATTAGTTGTGTTTTGATAAATATCATTTAACAAAGTTGGACAAGTTGAAAGAACAGCAAAATTACAAGCACAGAATCAGTCAGTTACATGTGAAAACCTTGGCTGTATGTACACATAAATGTACATACTGTTCATTTTAATATTTAAACAATATTTATCTATGAAACCACCATGTTGAAATTTATCCACTCTAGCACTCAGTTTCAGAGTTGATAAATCTGGTCTCCTAAAACGCTGGATCAAATGACAAATGTACATCTTAGAAGGAGATTTTTTTTTTGTTAAAAAATACTGCTGTCAATCATCTTAATGTAACAGTATAATATTGAAGGAATAAATCCACATAATTCTATACCTACTAAGGTAAAATTTCAATCTGAAGCCCAGAGAGGAACACTGAGGACACCTAGTGGAGGTGAAGGTGGAGGTGAATCCTGAGAAAAACATTTTAAACATTAGCTTCATGTGGGTTTGTTGTCATGTAACCTGTTGTTTCTGTTTGGGTCTTCAGGTTGAATAACCAGGAAGTATCAGAATTACCTAATTTTTCTGCTGCCAGCTGACTGAATGGAAGGATTTAGTTAGAAAAAGGCTTAACTTCAGGCCAAATGGGTCACAATGGGACATTAAGAAGAGACGTAACAGTTTAATTTTAGAACAAACAGAGGATTTAACTAAATTCTAGTGAAATTCAGAAAGAAACAATCATCTGGTCTGTTTTACAGGTAAGTTTATCCTTGCAAACTTAGGTAAATTTGAAAACAGGGAAATAATTCATTAATATTTGATGTGCATTTGTAACATATACGGCTTTTTAAGACCTTTTTAATGCCACTTTAAATGCATATCGCTTGCTAGCTATCTCTCTTTACACATAATGCGACTAGCATCGTAACGATTCGGCATCTGGGTCACTAACAGTCAGGATTTTGTCCAGCATTATATAGTGAGTTACAAAAGTTATAAGGATAATTTGCGATAGTCATGTTTTATTGACTGGCTGTTAAGTTGGACAAATATGAACTAAGTCTGATTCGTCTGTTTAAAATCCACTTAGGAAGGTGCTGGAGTCCAATACAAATTTCTGCATGTTGAAGTTCACCTGAATATAATTAATTCCTGATGGTGTTATCCGATCTTGACCTCTGCTTTAATATTCTATGTTTAATTTGCATAAAATCTGCATATTTCCATGACAACCGAAAGAGGAAATTAGGCTCTCCAGCCCTACACTAAGGATGTCAGTAATTTATGGGATTTTTAAAGCTTATTTTAACCAATGTAACCACGTGAGACTTTTTATAAGTAAGAAAACTAATTTAAAAATTACTGACATCATTAAGATACAAGGTTGGAGATGTGGATGAATGTGGAAAATTATTAATTCTACAGAAAATAAGCGACTGTGATCTTAAGTTTATTTTTTCTAACTAAATGCAGCTCAAATGTTGTAATTGATTTCTGATCATTTGGATTTTAAACAGACTTTTTCTAGCTGTGTTTCTACCGACCGTCTAATTGCACAATTTAATGTTTTGAAGATAAATTTGCTTAACGGAAACAAGTCAATTTCGTAACAACTCTTTATGCTAGGATGAGGTGGTTTTTCAGCTGCATCATAATTGATTTATTTGGCAAAACTACAATGGAAACACATTTTTTGCATTAACAGCTGGTTATTGCCACTGGCAGAAACCACAAAGAAAAAGAAGACAGGAAATGGTACTAGAATAATGTTTTTTAATGACTTGTTGCATGAACAAACTTATTCAAGTGTTATTTTCATAATCAATGGAAATAATGCAATTGCGAAATGTTGTTTTTCCGACATTAACGGAATATCTTCAAAGTTTTGCAGACATTATAATGGAAACGCAGTTATAGTCACTGTTATGAATGGGTGACACAAATGTTTAACATTTTAAAATAAGAAAATAAATAGTTATATATTCTTCTTTATGATGTCTAAAATAGTAAAAATGGATACGACAAAGCAGAAAAATGCTACAGGTTAGGTGAATAAATGAAAAAGTTGAACTCCATGCAGATAGCTATGAAACTCATAAACAATAGAAATCGTGATATGTAACTCTGGGTAACAGTTCTTACATAATATGTCCTCTCAAAGTTGCTTATCCTCATGTTAATCTGTTAAAATGGTCTGTTTTTCAGTTATACTCTTTTTTGCAGCACAGGTGAATAAATGTGGCCATTTGTTCAGTTAAACTGATAAGACATCAAGAGAACAGCGACCATGCAGAAATACAACAGAAGAAACAAAAGCATGCAACATGGACCACGGAGGTCGTTCCTACCTGCTGCAGAATGACCATGGTTCAGGTCTGAGTTTCCTCGAGGACATCAGAAGTCACCATGTGAGGGAGACCTTCAAAGATAAACAACAAAAAAGATATCAAACAACTTAGACAACATATTTAAAGCAACGCTGCATTGCCTGCACTCCTTTAAATGGCTTTATCTCCTTGCTATTGTTGGTAACAAGTAAATAAATATTCACTGTAATCCCTTAGTTTCTTGATGAACAGCTGTCCAGAGCTGTTGAAGGTATTCAAAACCTTTCTTGTGGATTTTGACTTATTTTCCACTTACTCCAATTACTTTTACCTCAACATGGTGGATCAACGCACGTGTGCTTAAGATCTGAGAAAAAAAATCACATTTGGAATAGAATAAGAGGAGGATGAAGCCAAAAAATGATGTGAAGGAAATGAACACAACCTGACAATGCCTCAACCTGTTATATGCCATGTTCTCCAATAATAATCACTAAAAAGTGATCAAAGCCTAAACAAATTTATAATACGTTAAATATAACCCAAACTAATGAAAACTTTGGAAACAAGTGAACTCTGTGTCTTCAGAGATTTTTACGTTGTTCCCTTCTGTGATTCTTGGTGCAGCGCCACCACAGGTGAGGAGGGGAACATGTTTTCTAAAGGGTTTTGATTGTTTGACACAGCGCAGTGTGAAAGCGAACCGGACCAGCTGAAAATTTAACAAACCGCGTCTACTGGACTGTCAGGTGTGAAAACTGGAACTAAGATTCAAACTGGAACTGACTGGTCCGCTCCAAAACATTATCACTACTTCCAGTATGAAGAAACAAGTTGTAATTTTTTTATTGTAATTATTTTAATTATTACAATTTTTTATTTCTGACTCTAGATATTTTCTCTTTATGTCGTCAATTTTTAGTTAGATTTTTAAACAAACTAATTGAGCATTTTCTCAAGTCCCAACGTTATTTTTACACATTCGTGGGAGTGCAAGACCTTTATCTGAGCCTCAGCCTGTAGGATTTCTTTGGTGATCTCTATATCATTCTTTTAGATTTATTTTCAACAAAGCAAAGTGCCAACTTGTTCACCAAAATATAGTGAACAGACTTGGATAGTGGCGAGATTAGGCCTTTAGGTTTTGAAGCCTTTCAAAGCCTGGATGATTAATAGGTCAGATTGAAATGGCTTATTAAACAATAAAACCTCTGCAAATGTTCAGCCTGAAAAGCAGTGAAAAGCAGATCAAGTTGTGTGAAAGACGTTCAGAAACCATTTAATGCTGGCAGAAGTATGGCAGCGCATGGCAGCTACCAGGTGCACGGCTCAACTGGAAACAACAAACCAGTACGAGAGACTGTTAAAGGCTTACTCAGATTCCTGGGGCTAATCCTATGGTTTAAGTACCAGCCACAGTTGTTGCAGCTATGACTGCTGAATCACTTAGTGCCCTCCCGCTGAGTCGTCCTTCTTTTGTTCCCTTTGTTTGTAATAACACTGAAGTGGCATACAGCCAAATTCCCCAAAGTAAACTTCAATAACTAAATAGATACAAGTACTATCCTATCACCTTCTGCAGTATAATGACTTCAGTTTCTGTGTTTGCGACACTAGTCTGCAGGACTAGTGTCGCAAACACTATAAGGCAAACAACTTATACACTATAAGGTGTATAAGGTGTGACCTCAGGTGTATAAGGTCACACCTTATACACCTGACTGATCCAAGAAAAAAACCCAACAGATTTAACAAAAATCCCCCAATTTCTATAACTTTAAAGTTTAGAATATAAGACAAACTTTATTTTAGTTACACAGATCAAAAAGTCATTGAGCCATTATGAATAATAAATATTCATTAGAATGAAACAATCCAAAAAAAAACATGTTACAGTAAAAGACTTTCTTGCTCAAATTAAACGCTTAAAACACAATATACAAAGAAAGTTAGAAAAGTTAGCAAGTATAAATTATTTTTGTAATTCTAACTGACCTAAAACAGAAAAAGTTTAGTCTAATTTAACACCAGACAGTGAGAAAAAACTTGACTTTCTATAAAAATATCTGGCTTCAACTGTAAATAACAGTTGAAAAGTTTGGCTTTCAATCAAACTTTATAACAAATTTATTCAGTTTGAATATCAAGCACTTGATTTTGAAATCCAGTACTTTCCAAACCTTGAAAACACCTAATTGGAATTCAAGGATTTCAAGCATCTGTACCAACTCTGAAGGTTTAACCAACATTTCTAAATGTTTCATTACTTTTTTCTTCTTTGTTAAATTACAAGTATGAAGGAGCTGCTTCGGTTTAGCCATAATGAATAATTAGTGTATGTTAGCGTCTTATCCTGAACTGCAGGGAGCCAATTTATCCTCTGTCCCCAACACAGACATATGGATCTGATTCTCCTTTAACCTTTAACCACAACTTCAATTAGACAAATTACAATCCAACAGGAAAGGATCTACCAGATTAACTGATAATGCCTCAATGCAGAACACCCAGATCAAACTGGAAGCTTTTATGTTTACGTTTTTCATCTAGGTACTAAATACATCATTTTAGTTAAGTCAAAGTATTCATATCCCTATGCACTTTTCCACATCCTCAAACCTCGAGGTGAATGGATGTGACTGACACATTACTGCAAAGAGGGAGGGAATGTTAAATACTTTTAAAAATTCTTATGCAGGTTTTTCTGAAGGTTAATGCCCCTTTAGAAAACATCTAAACTGATCACTAAAAACAAACAAAAACAAAGCAGACAGAGGGAATAAATAAAAATCAGAAATCTGGGATAAAATGTCACATTGCTGCTAAATTAAAAAGGTCTTAAGCAGATCTAGATGAGGGACTCTTTTTAACGTAATGAATTAAATTTTTTTAGTTTTCTTTGTCTTGTTGTGATCTTGTAACAATACTGTGGGCTCCCATGGCTCAACAACTTTAAAACTAATCCATAGATGGCAGTGTCCCCCATTACTCTCCTAAACATTTCGTAGCTTTGTGATATCTATTTCATTTCTCTGTGCATGTGGGTTGCTTTTGGGGTCGTTAACC
Source organism: Brachyrhaphis roseni (assembly GCA_903066815.1). NCBI lineage: Eukaryota > Metazoa > Chordata > Actinopteri > Cyprinodontiformes > Poeciliidae > Brachyrhaphis > Brachyrhaphis roseni. Next base: position 66,342 of record CAEFZY010031199.1, read on the forward strand.
GTTCACACAGATCTCTGGCTGCAGTCAAATTTAATTAGCAGCATGAATGACCATCTAAAAAAATTGGATTCCATCAAAAATTTTTATTTGAACATCAAAAATTGCTGTGTGGACGTAGCCTTAAAGGAAATCATAAAGCTGCTTTTTAATCATCCTACTCTTCATTGCTAAACAACTGCACAATTTTTTGATTTTACATTTAACCCTCTCCAGGCAGATGTTGCAGATTTGAAACAGCTAAATGCTGTTGAAATGCTGTTGCAATGTCTCTCTCAAAAAAAAGTCTGAATTGTATATTACTACCCCATATGATCATGTTCTCCAAATATCAGATTTTTCCTGCAACTACAACTTAATTTGAGCCTGAGAGGGTTAAACTGCAGTCTGGAAATCTGCTGCACAATTAGGCCTCTGCAGTTTGGAGGTGTGTGTGCTTCACTTGAGCTGGGGCCAGTATTCCACAGTGAGCTCAATCTCAATTATTCAGTTGCTGTTTTAAATGTTTGTTCTACTAATTAATACTTGGACTGAAGATGTATCTGATTAGTACAGATTTCCATTAAAAAAAAAAAAAAAAAATCTTAAGACTTTTAAAACAAACCAGTTAATCTTTACAGCTCACAAGACTCAAAGTCAACCTGCTGGAAGATTTACACACAGAGGCTCGTTAAAGCTCCTGGCTGTTAATCTGTCTGTGGTCTGTATTGTTATTCTAACAAGTATGTGCGTTTCACACGTATTACTCACATGGCAGGGATTCAGAGGCACCGCTGGGTGGGACACTTTCATCATCGGCCAAGAACCTTTGGGAGACTCACCTCCATCAAGATGGCTGAGGTTCAGTGTCTGAAAGAATATGAGACGAGTTGAGAAATGTAAGTGCTTTCTTCTCTGATGCACAAATAAATCAAATTTTTTCAAAACATAAACAGGAAAATGATCCAGCATTAAGCAAAGCAGTTAACCTTAATTACATTTTGAACAGCTGCAGTTCTTAGGGTTAAAGAGCTTTACATGACCTCTGAGGAGGCTTACATGCTTTACATCTGCACCTCCAATCACCATGGCGATGTAAGCTGCGTTAAACAGGAGCTTTTATTCACAGTTACATTTCTAAAAACTAGCAGTGGGACTCAGTTTAAGTTTTTAATCAAGTTAATTGCAGAGTCTGTAAGTTTCAGGAAGGCCTGATCATTGATGAAGCTTCTAGAAATGTTTGCTGTGGACGTTCACATTAGCTTTAGGGACGTCTGTGGTGATGTCACGTTTAGCACTGAGATGCTTTTTTAGGCTGAAATAGTTTATCTACTATGCTATCTCCTTTCAGCACAACTTTAATACAACAATAGTCTTTTTCAACATCCCATCAGATCATTTTTTGAAGCAGAAATTGACTCGCAGTGGGTCAAACGAAGCGCTTTATCATCTATTGCTGTTGGGGATGTCACTTGGGCATCAAATTTATAGGCATAATAGAAACACGCACATACATTGGTTCCATTTTAGGACTTTTGTGTGTTAAAAAAAAACACAACTAGTTGCAATAAAATTTGTAACATAAAATTGTGTAATTCATTGATTGAAATTAACATGTTACATTTACAGCCCTACAAAAACATCAAGACTAAGATTGTTTTCACCCCTGATAGTATCGTAGACTCGATTCAATTGGGGACCAAAATTGAAACATTTCTTACATTTTCAGCTGGTGTGGTTCTCTTTCACATAGCACTGTGTCAAACCAACCAAACCCTTTGAAAAACCTGTTCACCTTCTCGCCTGTGGGGGCGCTGCACCAAGAACCACTGAAAGAAACGACACACAAACCTCTGAAAAAGACACAACTTCCCTGTTCACAAAATGTAAACAAAAAAGGAGTGGTGTCAGATTTTAGTGGTGATAGAATATCTCTCTTGGTTTTTGTAAAGACAACCAGTCATTTCTCCTTCTATTGACATACTTATTGGTTGTATTTAACCAGAATGCCCTGTACTGTAGTTTGCTTCCTGCATTTGGAGCGGTCTGCGGTCCGCTTGGCATTCACATGTTCACCCCAACTACACCAGGGTTCACTTCAACCGAATCGAGACCAAGGTTGTAGACGGAGCAGAGTTCACCTTTTTGGTTCACCTTCACACTTTCCCAAACAAACCAGATCTTCAGTCCGAAACAAACGGACTGGAGTTTAATTAACATGGACTTAACAGGGTTGAAGTGGATGTACCCTAAAATCTCACACCTATGGGAGTGAAAACGTATACAAGTGAAACCAAAATATCTACCATAGTGTTCTTCAAATCCAGCTGTTGAGGACCAGTATCCAAAATGTCTATCCTTTTGATAATTCTCTGCTTCAACATGCCAAATAATCAGACTATTGGTTAATTAGAAAAACTTTTAAGAATTTGATTACACACTAAGGATGTTGTTTATCCATTTCATTAAGGAAGGGATGACCAAATCCAGTCTTCATGCATTATGGCTCCAACACATCTTATCAAATGAATGAATCTCCTCACCAGCATTCCGCTCTGAAGGCACTAAGTAACAAGTTATTTGACTGAAGTATGTTGGATCAGGGGAACATCTGAAAGTTGTAAGAGTTTGACATCCCTTATTATACGTTTTTCTTTACTCAAGACGTGATTTGAGTTAATGGGTCTATATCCGACCTCTGCAGAACTCGGTGACATTTCTGACATACCAGCTCCCTTTAAAAGTAATGTGGTGTCAAAAATATTTTAAACATTAATTCCAACATTGTTTGAATCTAAAGAGTGTTTATTGTTCAAAGTAGCTTCATCTGCTTCTTCTTGTTTCACTGGACGAATTATTTGACTGCTAATTACAAAAACATGTCCAATATTTTACTGTGATAACTGTGTCAAACTAACACTCATATGTTTGATACAACTTACAGCAGGTCCACTTTACACATTGTTACTTTAAAGGCACATAACGGCTGCTTAAGTGCTGGCCCAGGACAAAGCAAGCAATAAGAGGCTTTAGTCTAAATCTACAGGCGAGCGGCTGCACTGTGGCCTGGCTGCAGACTAATTCTTAACCCACGTTCACCTGCCACTCTTACCTCACTGCAATCTGTGTAAGGACTCTGCTCCTTCCTCCCGTTCTGGTTCTGGTAAATGCTCCACAGTTGATAGGATTATTTAACAAAAAGCAAAACGGTGGAAGTTAAATTTACTTGTGTCGCTCCAGTCTCTTGGTATGCAGTTTTAAAAAAATTGTTCTCTGAAAGTTTTCCCTCCCTCAGAAAGCTGCTGTTGCTGTGGCTCCAGGCTCCTGCAGGCAGTGCAGCGTTTGCGGCCCAGTTACTGCTTGATGTCTGGGTCAGCGGCGGAGATCTCAGGAGTCTCAGTACTGGGTCTCATTCATGGCCGCTGATCCTGATTAGCTTGGAGGTGGAGCCTGCTGGTGGCAGAAACAGAGACTGGTCGGGTGGAGGAGAAGGTGGAGGTCACAATCTCTTAGCTGTGCAACAAAATGCTCAATTACCAATATATATCAATAGAGAACATGTTAAAAATAGACCTGAACAATGAAGACAGCTTCACTCCATAGGACTGAAATTAGTACTTCCTACATTTAATAGGATGTCACTGAAAAATGGATAAATCAAGAACCAACATAACTTTATTTTGAAGATATTCACCTGCTAACGCCTGTCCTCTCCACAGTGCTAAAGTACTAACATTACGTTGCTTTAACATTATCTTAGTGATCTATTCTTCTATTTTAAAGAAGCATGTAACATTCAATCAAGCAAGACACTACTGTTCTCTCTTATTAGTGATATCGACCAGTGAAGAGGACCCATGAAAAGCTTAAAAACAAATCTGATAAAGTTTTTCAAGAATTCAATAATAATTTAGAGCACTACAAGCAGATGATTTTATTTAGCTTCGGATCCTAGTTAAAAATATATTTAAAATGTTTATTAGAAATGTTTCTTATGCTTAAAATGTGTTATTTTGTAATTATGTTATTTATTTTTGTACTTGTTCCATTGGCAAATTTTTTGCTTATTAAAAACATTTTTCTCATGTTACAAGTGAAATAATCTGCCAGCGGATCTAGTAGTTTTTCATCAAGAGTATAAGTAACTATTTAAATTACTGAAAAGTAAGTTAGTTTTGGCTTATTTCAAGTGTACTAAGATATTTGCACTAGGAACGAGACCAAAAATACTTGGTAAAATTTCATGTTTTTGCAGTGTTGCAACTGTCTTGAACTGACCCCAATTGAAACGGCAAACATTTTGAAAGAAAACTGAGTGGAAGAAAACAACTGTGGGTGTATTGTGGAGTATTTACGGAGCCCTGAACAAATGTGTGATGATTTTTTTTTTTTAACTGAATTCTGGAGTTTGTTTTGCTATCACACAAAAATGACAAATTCAGGATATATTTTCTAGTTTTATTTCAAAGTCATGCCACAAGTTGACATTAAATACAAAAAAAAAAAGTATTTTAGATTGTAGCTATAAAATAACCACAGTGTAACCGAAAACCAAATTCAGCTAACACGCAATAGAAAAAGAAAACCAAAGCTCACACTGAAAGTAACGCACTGACAAGCACACAGTACAGAACATACAGCACGGCTCTCCGGTACATAGCTATCAGTAAACATATCAGTCAGGAGAGCAAGTTAAAGTGGATATATAAAATTAACAAGCTTAGAAAATATTGATAAAAGATACTCGTTACAAAGACGGTAGCATCTCCTAGAAGAGTCACCATGCAGTAGGTTTTCCAGCCTCCAGTCAACAAACATTGGCAGAAAAATACAAGAGAAATCACAAGCTCATTCCTTGAGTGGACGAGACTCAACGTCAGGTTTGTTTTATTTTATTTTTTATAAAAATCTCAGTTTATCGAATTGGATGTGGTCCAGAGGAGAAACCAGATGTTTTCTCTCTGATATTTTGATCTACTTGATCACATGCAGCGCTAGGCAAAATGATGTGGCTTTTAAATCCATCAATTCTAGAGTCGAGAACGGATAGAAGTTGACTTACGGCTGTGATTTTCAGTTTCATTGATCACATTTTCCTGCTTACATCATAAAAATGTGTGAATTTCTGAATCCTCCTTTCACTGAACTGATCTGCAGATTCATGGCCATCAAAGCCCTGCAGAATTAGTCTCTTATAAAGTAAAGTAGCTCCATATTTAGTTTTTATGAGGAAATGCAAAGGCCATCATTGTTTCTTTAAATTGTATGTGTTAAGATCATCATGCCATCTGTTTTGATGGACTGGTTGCATTTAAGTCCAAATTCAGAGCCAATATGTGGCTGAGACACAGATGATGAAATACTGATAAAAGATACTCGACTGAAACAACCTAAAGACTATTTTCTATCTGGTACCTTCACAAAATGTAAGTCACTGAAACCATCAAATGTTTGGTAACAGAGTCACCAAACCAAATGGATTTCAACTTCAGAGGCCAGGAAGTGAGTTCAACTAGTCGCCATTTCATCACATATCAAGGCAAGCAAGACGGATGTTACATTTTTATCTATTTTTAAAAAAGTGAATTAGCATTATTTTCCAAAAAGGTGCAACAGGTAAAACGTTACACTAATAATTTTGCTCCAATCTCCATTAAAAAGGAAAAAAATCTGTGTCCAGTTCAGTGGAAGAAATGCCATAATTTAAGGCCCTAATAATTCTCATAAACTAGCACAAACAGTGGATGATTCACTTGTAACTATAAAGAACTGATATTAGTGTGCGTCAGAACAAGGATCAAACCACCTATAGACTGAGTTGCTGCTACTTTTATATACATACTGCAAAATGCAGATTACTGCATACAAAATATTAGAAAACTGGATACTGTCTCAATGCATGCAAGTGTGCAACAAAGGCGTTTAATTACACACAGCATGTTTATCAAAGTAGCAACAGCAAATAATGTTTGCCAACTGTCTCTGAAGGAAAATCATCATTCCTGTGACTCGAGATGAAACAAGATCTGAAAGTGTTTTCTTTGTCTTTTTCCTTTTTTTTTTTTGCTACATGCATGGCCGCTTTTTGATTCATATAAAAGTCACCACCGTTCAGAGAATTTGGGCTTCATTTAAAAACCTGCCTTGGAGTGACCATGCAGAAAATGCTTATATATGCAGAAGACTGAAGCAATATAGCAACTATCAAAAAACACACTCAAGGTCCAGACACTCCAGTCGAGCTTGGTTAGTAGCTGGACGGTTAGGGTGTGTGTGTGCGTGTGTTGGGGTGTGTGTGTGTGTGTGTGTGGTTAACAGTGAAAGCCGTAACACTTTTGGCAATAAAGTTCACATTATGCAACAATTATAAAGAAGCATTGCAGTGAATAAACAAAGCAGGACACAATGGAGAGCAAAACATTTGATAAACATTTTCGTACCAAAAATTTTCGAACTCACAGTTCATAAGACACAATGCAGCGTAACGTAACAGGCCACTGGTCTTTTTGGCACTGCTGTGGCACATGATCTTAAAGAAATATGCCTGAAGGTACTCTTATGATGACTGTGGTTTCTACTAGGGGTGCACCAATAAATCAGCCACAATTTCCTTCACTTTGGGAGATGAAAAACTGATCTTATCGTTCTGAAAATTAGCCTCCGTCTCCTTAAAATGTTAACAACAGTCACAGACTTAGCGACTTTGACGCTACATTTACCGACTTTTCAAACAGAAAAATCGAAATGGGCAGGTCAGGCTTCTTAAAGATCGTTGATTGGCTAGAAAAGTGCAATCAGTGCACCCCTAGTTGCTACAGAAGGAGAGAGAGCATAAAGGTTTAGAAATGTATTTTCATGGCATTGTCTGAAGATGAGCTGATAATTATCTCATTATCCCAAGATAACAAGGCTTGTTTTGTAGTGAAGACATACGTATTTAACACACTTTGAAATTCTTCTCTTTCTTACATTTTCTTCCCATCAGAAGGTACACCTGGCTCACTTCTCTTTTGCTTCTGACCAGACTAACTATTGGAGCTATTGCTGCCTTTTAACCTTGTCTTTTCCCTTCTTTTTCTTCCATATAGAAAGTACACCTGGCCCAGTGTACTTTCAGTTTTTTCTGTCTTGTTGTTCTGTCCTCTCAGCAACCAGTCAGACAGTTTTTCCTTTCCACTGTCACCTCATGCTTGCCTGTTGGCTGAGTGTCCTTAGACATTTGATTGATGATTCCTTTTTAAAATTGGGGCTGAATTGGACTCCATTTAAAGGAATCTGCTGAATTGATTTAAACTGAAATTTGACCAAATTGAATCCGATATAACTGGAAATCATCTGTCTTTTTAACTGGTTTGTCTTTTGAAGTAATATTGTTAAAAGTCTTTGGAAAAGCCTGTTACCTCAAGAAAATCAAGACTACTTTTAGCTTCAGTAGTTATGCTTTACATTTAATCAAATTAAACCAGTGAAGGATGGAGCAGCGACTTCCTGAGCACAAATCTGGAATATTAACACTGTTATTGGTTCAAAAATGCTCATTATTAGTTTTTAATCTTATAAATAACTCATTGATGATTAATCAGATGTTCTGAAGGTAAACAGATTCAAAGGCGTATTCTTATTTTTTGTGATTTACAGAGTAAAAACTATCCAGCTTGGTTTGCAGACCAGCTCGACTTGTTCACTGCCTCTGGTTTGTTTTTATGTCTTTGGCTTATTTTGATGCTTTAACCTCAGTGAAACAAATTAATTTACCTAATTAAATGCTCAGTCAAATGAGTACTGGCTGATTTTACGGGATTTGGGGGCTGAATGTAGAGAGACAACATAAACAGGGGGAGCAACAGGGAGAAGACAGGGTTATGTTTAAGGCGTCCTAATTTGTGCTTCCTTCATATTTGTGATTGAGTCAGAAATCTGAACGTGCAGCTGCCTAATTTTCAAAACTTCAACCAGTTACATTTGAGGCATTTCAAGAATCTTCAGTTACTTTTTAACCCAGTCATGTCGCCACCTGACAACCATTCTCATTCAAGACAACCTTAACACAACGTTCTGTTCAAAAATAAAAACAGAGCTGCACGAAAACAGCTGAAATATTATTCAGGACCAGTTGGCTTAACCAGAGCAGAACTTGGCAGCTTGAGAGGAACTTAAATCAAAAGCTACCAGGTTCTGCTCCATAAACACATTTTTGTGCATTAAATGGTAAACTCTGTGAATAAAGATCGAGTTGACATTTGGCACGACTGATTTCGCACTACACACTCTTCATCCATCCCTATGGAAGTTATTAGCTATTGGTTTTGAGGACAATTCAGTATTATGCTAACAAGGAGATGCTTACAGTGTTCAAAGTGCTGTGAAAAAGCGTTCACCTCCTTTAATATTTCTCGTTTTCGTCACATCTACAAGTTTCAGATCATTAAATAAATGTCAATATCAGACAAATGTAAAGTAAAAGTAAATAAAAAATGCAGTTTTCAAATGATTGCATTAATTATGTTGAGAGAAACTATTCAAAAATATAATTCCCTCTTGTTTCATCATGACTAATTCAATTATTTTGGGTTAATCTAACAAGACATATCCAGGCATGCCTTAATTCTCTGACCTGTAGAAAGAAAACATAATCTGGTAAGGACACAGGTGATCTTTGTCTGATATTATAATTTGCTTCGTGATCAGAAGCATCTAAAACCTCTAAGGGGGCAAATTCTGCTGAAACTTCAGCAGAACATTATGAATGGGTTTGGTGGGTTTTTGTGTTTTATCCTCGTCTTTGGGAATGAAATCCAAACCAATCGTTCAGCGTTTGGTTCTACAGGTCCAAACACTGGAACCGGAGCAGCTTCCACTTTCTGTCCGACTGAAAACAATAAGGAGCACAGCGAAGAGAAGTAGCACCTAGAGAGAGGTCAACAGCTGCTGCTAATGTTCAGACGCTAGAGGCTTTATGAATGCATAACTGTAATAAGACATAGCTGCTGCTTCAAAGCCTTCCATGTGATCCGAACCGGACAAGTGTCATCGGGTGTCGACATGCTGACTCCTCAAAAGCGAGCGTTTCCATGACGATCCAGATAGAAAGAATAAATAGATATCGTAACAGTTGAGTAGTACCGTACAAGGCCATGAACATATTGGAAAATAAGTCATGCACGACACGTTTATAGGGATGCTGTACACAAAACAGGGTTCCTTCACATGGAAAATCTAAAATACTGTATCTCAGACAGTTTATAATATCAAGATTCAACAGGAACTTATTATATTTATACTGTGGGCTGTAAATATCAAACATGGAAAAAAACAGAGTGGGGAAGGAAGGAAGAAAAAAACAAAGAAAGAAAGGACGGCAGGAAGAAAGAAAGAATGAAAGAGAAGAAGGAAGGAAGGAAAGAAAAAAGAAAGGAAGGAAGGGACAGCTGACAAATTGGGAATAAAGTTTTATAAATGCAAATATTCTCTCATTTTCCCATTCAGACCAGGAAAACCTTGAATTCAAGACTTTTCGACACTGTGCAGGAACCCTGACAATAACTGGAGTGACCAGTTTAAATAACGCCATGTGTGACCACTGCAGTGATAAAACAAAACAGAAAAACTGATGTGATAGTTTCTCAAAAGAGACTAGCCTTACATTCAAAGGAAATGCATTGATGATAGATTACAGTTTAAATACTAACTTCTAACAACAAAATAAATAAAATCCAACAGTGCATAAAACTCAAGACTGCACTTTTGAGTCAACAAAACCAAAACAAAGTTCATCAGGAGCGAAAAGCTCACACCATGTGGCCACATGACCGATGCAGGAAGAGTCATGGTTAACAAGAGAGAGATACGTTCATCCATCCTGCCGAGACCGAGACGATGGCACAAGCTGATTGGCAGAAACGTCTCCGCTGATAAAAACTTCCTGTTTCTTTGTCTTTGAAGTTAATTAAAGTGCCAGGTGTTCTGCTCACACCTTCCCACAGAAATGTGTCTTCCAGATACAAACAGGATCAACAGATCTGCATTCACCCACATCTGAAGCAAGGCGGCAGGAAGCGAGACAAACACACAAGCTGCATTTCCAACCACAAACTTTGACGATAATCCCCTAAAGTTGAAAAAAAAAAACCCCACAATTTCATAATTGTGTTTTTGGAAATTAAATAAGAAACATAATTAAGAATCTCACGTGAAGAAGTTTCTTCACGCGATAAGTCATTAAAAAACATGCCACGCAATGATCATACAACTACTTCCTGTTGTCTTCTTAGTGGTTTGCACCGGTGGCAACATCAGGTTGTTGATCATGTGAATCATGTGATGTGAAAGAAGTGTTTCCGTTGCAATTTTATGACTGAAAAACCACCTCATCTTATTGGAAAAACAAGTTTGTTTTGTCTTTTAAATTGGTGTTTTCTGCTGCAGTATGTAACTTCTATAAAAAATATATTTTTTGCACATTTGTTGAATCTGTCGCTGTCGTGACAGTATGGTATGAGTCAAGATAATCTGAAAAAACCCCCATCTCCTCTACCTTCTACCAGCGCTAACCAGAAGCAGCCAATCAGAGCCAGCAGGCGGGTCTTAACGCTGTCAATCACCCTTCAGACAGCAATAGTAGCTCAGAGAGGAGGTGGAGGAAATTGATCTTTCCACAGTTTGTCTGTCTCATATTATATTGTCACTACATGATAATATGAACAAATATGGAAAAACATTTTTTTTTAAAAGTTACATACTGCAGCAGGACACATGCCAGTTTTGAAAAAACTTGTTTTTTGATAAAAAGTTTGAAGTGGTTTTTTGGTTGTATCGAAATTTGTTTATTGCACAAAACTGCAATGGAAACACGCATCACACGAGTCACATGACCAACATCTGGAGTTTGTTACATACGGCGGCTTTAGGCTAATTTATGATCAATGGAAACGCAGCTGGCGTCTTCTCAGAAGCACGGTCGCTGTCTTCGGTGGGTCTTTCGGGTCGACCCGTCGGGCTCTCGTCAACGGAAGCATCAGGCAGTGGTGTTGCCATTAAGAGATGAAGTGGCACACGGGGTGGTGGTTTGTGGCTAGGCCAGAAGGTTCTGAACGGGACATTAGAGAGCGAAGGGCCCGGCTCATCTTTGGTCCCATAAAGCACTTGGTTTATGTCAAGCTGAATCTTTGCACTCCAACATCAGGGAAAACAGGGGAAACGATCAGGAGCCCCGGTTGCTAAGCTACGACTGGATAAATGTGCAGCACAGGCAGAAACGTTTTCAAGCCATGCAGTTTGCAGATCGTCCAGAGCAACCGGCAGCGAGTTTAGAAGTGACGGGAGATGGGGGAGGCGAAGACTTTACATGTAAGCACAGAAAAAGAAAGCTCCTGGTAGAGGGAGGAAATTGCTGCTGTTGGCTTTTCTTTGTAAAGTTCAGGCTGGGTGCTCTCTGAAGCAGCTGCAACCTGATGAGGAGCTGAGGCGTTTAGGCAGGGGGATTGAGCTCTGTCAGGAAGGGGGGACAGAAGGCTGTAGATCAGACGGTGCTAACACTGAAAACAGTTTTCACAGAACTCCTCCCCCCGTCTCCTGAAACAGGAGAGACCGACTCAGCCTTAAGGCATTGCAGAGCCCTTGGAAAAATTGGCACATGCATGGAGAGTGCAGAAATGTGTGCATAATGTATTGTATGATGAGGGCAAACTCAGTTTGTAGCAAGTAATTTTGGATAATTCATTTAAAGGTGACCTATTATGCTTCCTTGAACAGGTTAGGTCTATGTCAGGGGGTGACCAAAACTGGCAAATTTAAACTACAGGAGAACCACAAAATTCAATAAATTAAACATGCAAAACTGTGTTTTATGTGATTTTTTTTTTTGTTTCTTATACCTGCTCAACAATAGTTTTAGTGGTCTATGGGCTATACAAAACATGTTCATTACAGTTTTTGCACTAAATCATTCTTAGATAATGAGATTTTAGTGTGGTCAGTTCAGATGTTTTAGGGCCTGTTGTGACTTTAAATGACAGGATGGGTGGGCAGGAGGCTGAAAAAATGCAAGCAGATGCACAATTATACAACTGTATATCTTTGTATATCTTTGAAAAGCAGAAGAGGATCCTTCCGCACAACAAACAAAAATGCGTTGCCACTGCACGGTCTGTTCCGGAAACACAATCCGTACCGCTGGCTAACTTGCGCATGCACTAAAGAAAATACTTCTGGATCATTCTCAAACTATACATTAACACATTCATTTGTATTAATTAAAAACTACTTATGCTATTTTCCTGGACTGTTATAATTCTCTTAATGAATAATAAATATTATAATTTGGTTCATAGATTATTATTCAGTTAAAAAAAAATGTAATAGGACTGAATGAACTGTGAGATACTAATCCTGGACAAAAAAGGACCTTTACTTTCATAACAATCATATATTTTATGAGATTAGCTAAAGGTGTTATCAATTGTACAAGACTATATCCCAATATTACTCTATCGTTCTTCATGTTTGATTCACAGGTACAAACATTTACTGGAAGTTTTTTTTTTTTTTTTTAGAAAATAGTCTTTCAAAATCCAGTAATACTGTTTTTATTCTTATTTTAGTTATTCTCTTTAAAACATGTACTATTTACTTTTATTATTGTTTATAATAACTAAAAATATTTGTTATTATTATATATTTATTTATATATAACATCTACAATAACTCTTTGAAAATTTTTGAATAAATAGGAGTTACAACAGCATTTCATTTCCCTGTGGGATCAATAAAGCCTTTTTGAATTGAATTAAATTGAATTTTTACAATTACAATGATTACCAAAACAAAAAAGAAAAACATACCTTTCTTGGAAGTATTTCTTTTAGCACATGAGAAAATTAGCTGATAAATAGATCGTGGAGTTACAAGTCAACAAGAATACACTTGTCTTTTCCAGCAGTGTTACACCCAGCTGACCAAACGTGCTGGAGTTGGGTTGCTAGGTAGCAGAGCTGGGCCTAGGTGGTGTTGCTAAGTAACGGCGCAGTGCCTGTGGAATGTGACTTAACAATTGGGAGGTTTTTAAAACTCATAAATTTATTTCCAAAAATTTATTTTAAAGCGCTTGGGCTGTTTTTAGAAACAGTTGAGACCCAAACGGAAGGAGAAAAATGTGCAATATGTGAATTTTGCATAATAGGTCCCCCTTAACTGAAGCTTTCCAGCATCAAAACCTGTAGAGTGGCCTAGTTTCAGATAATATTATAACAACAAATAACATTATCCATTCTATTCTAGCAGGAATTTGTTAAAACATAACCCTTATGGCACCTTTTACCTACATGTATGGATGCAGGTATTTTGAAAAACTCCCCAGAAAGAAAAAGTAGGAAAACAAAGTGAAGGACAGTGAGCTCAGAAAGATGGGTGAGCCTCCCCAGATTCGGTAACGAGCTCATCAAATGTTGGTGAGTGTGGTGGAGGTGAAGAGGCGCACAGTGAGCATGCCCGGGATGTCGTTGTCCTGGCGACTGCCCTTGTCACGGAGGTGAAGCGTGTGCTGCTCCTGCCGCTCATTGGGCTCGCTGAACAGGACTACCTGTCCCAGGAAGGTGTCCATGATCATGTTCTTGTTGTAGATCTGAGCGCCACTCATGGGAAGCGGAGAGAAAGGTGGGAAACAGAAAAGGGTAAGAAGAGAGAAAAGAGAGAAGGAAACAGCAGATAGAAAGAAATGTAAGAAGAAGAAAGAGAGCTACAGAGATTTGCAAATGAAGGCATAGACCCAGAAGCTTTTAAATTTGATTGTGTTACAAACAAAATATTTTATTGGTACTTTATGTTATAGCCTAACACATAAGCAATAAAAAAAATCGCATGATAAAGCTTCTCACTCTTTTCTACCAAAGACTGCATGACAAATATTTAAAATGTGTTTGAGTGTTTAATGTTCATTAGAAATTAAAGTTTATTGATCCTTGAGAATGTGAACTGGCATTATTTGAAAATGGGCTCAAAACAGCAAAGTTATTGTTTATTGCAATAAACTCTGGAACAATTTTCAGCACAACTCGTTATTGTGACAGGCCTACTAACACATACAGTTGACACCAGAAGTTTACATGTATCTAATAAAAATACAAATGTTTTTTTCTCTCTGTCTGAAGTTACATCATATTTTTATTACTTAAATGCCATAATAATGACAACCAGAATATGTCAGAAAAGTATTTGTTAATGTCAATATCATTTTACATACAAAATTATTACTGTCTATCTAACAATGCAGGAAATCTCAAATGACATCATCATCTGAGATATCTCATATGATGACATCAGAGACATCATCGTCACCTGATGTCATCACCTGTTTCCTGAGACATTTGATTTAATTGGAGGTTCAGCTGTGAATGTATTTTAAGGCGACTCCCCCACTCAGCTCCTTCAGACTAGTCAGCAGCAACTAGCAAATACATGGTGGATCTGTACATCTGCTGAGCTCATCATACGAACTAGTATTCAGTTCAATGCTCTGTTATGTTGTTTACAACCATAATGGTTGTTGTGTACAACCATTGAGCGTTGTTGTTATGATGTGCTGAAGGCAGTGCCAAAAAGAGCAGGAGCTTAAAAAGGCCCAAATTCAAAGCATTAAATTGAGAAGTGTATTTTTGTTGTCATATTTGATAAATACATACCGTAATTTTTATAACAACCGAAAGTACTGGTGATAATTGATTATGCAATAAAATTACACTAGAAAATACACAATACTGTGCCTTTAAATAAACTCAACTAATTTAAGTTGTTGGATATTTTTGCCCTTACTTACTGCAAAATAAAAAAAGAAAGCAAAGAGCATGATTATTAAAAATTGTATACTTTGTGTTGTTTTTAAGATTTTACCTTTTTAGATATTAATGTCTCAGTAAATTGTAACATTCATTACAAGAAAAAAAAAAAAATGAAGCACCTGTCCAAATCGGTACCATTCTTTGCAGTTGAGGGATGCAAAAACATCAGTTTAGGGGCAAAAAATATCCCCAAAGCCGCATTTTAAAACGTTAAAGTTTATTTTAATGCCTTTTTCAGTTTATATTCAAAGATGTGCTATCATGGGATTTTTCTCCATATGACCCAGCTCTTTTTCCCCATTTGACTGTTATTAAATGGTTAAATCAGCAATGTCTTCTTTGGTAAATATTAAACCTTTCAGTTCATGTTTTTTTTTTTTTTGAAACAGTAGAAACTGTTTGTTTCTAAGTATTTAGAAACAGTTGAATATTTAGTGTTTAGGCCTTGAACTGCTCGTGGCTGCCGCAGACAAGCGGACCGACCTGCAGCTTTATTCTAAACCAGCCTGGGGTGCCGAATCAGCAGAGTGACCGCTCACCTCGACGTGGATGGCTTCCTTGGGCTTTTTGCGAAAGAACAGGCCTTTGATGTCAAAGTTTGGGCAATGTGTGTCTTTCTGAACTGGTGAACGAACCCTCTCTCCTTCACAGGTGATTATCACGTAAGAATCCACAGCTGCAAGAAAAAAAGTCAGAAAATTGCATAAATATTTGGATACAGATAAAATTTTGATTATGATCTTAACCTAGTCAAAAAAATACACTGACAACGCTAGATTAAAAAGGTTCAGATATGACTTGACAATTATTTATCTGTAATTGTTGTTACTATGGGTTTTTTCACAATTAATGACTTAAGGGGTTTACAATGTAATTAAAACTGTGATAAATAAAAGTCTTAGACATGATGTTTGCATGAAGTCTACTTGAGTTGCACAAGTCAGATTGCCAGAGAATGGAACCAGTTTCTCCCTATCTGGCAGGGCAAGTACTGGAAAAAACTGTTTATTTCTTTGCTATTTATTAAATGCATCCTAACTATTCTCAGATATGTTATCGTTGAAAATAAATGGTATTCTAAGCCTTTTAGTATTGTAAAATGCCTCTATTTGAATAAAGAATAATTACTGCTACTTCTATTTAAAGAATAATTAGAAGTAGCAGTAAGCCATTACTTCAAACTGAGTTACAATCCAGTAAAAAAATTTAACATTTTAAGAGGAGACTCCAACGGTCTGATGTTAAAAAGTAAATAATTTCACAGTTTAGGTTAAAAGTTATTCTTAGGTTTTTAAAGGTCGCTGACTCTTCAGCTATAAAAATCAAGAGGGAGATTCTCAGGGGATTCTTGTTGCAAAGTGATTTGTCCTTAAATGTTTCCAAGTTATTTCCAGTCTTTCATCACATTTTGACTGTACTGAAATAAACCAGATTAAAATAGACCATATGTAACTGACCTGAAGGATGTGCTTTTTCTCTTTAACTGCTTTATGTAAACTGCAGATTTTAATAATGAAGTGGGCTTCAATTAAAGGGCTTAGCAAAGCTACTACTAAAATAAAATCAGTAAAAGAAAAAGTATAAGAAATGGCAGCCGGGAGGCGCTGTGGTACCTTTTGCTTCATCCTAGCTTTGTTCAGGGGTTCCCAAATATTTCCAGGCCACGATCCCCCAAAGAGCATTAACCTCTTGCTGGGGACGCCCTTTGCTAATCGACACACAATGCTACAAAATATGTAAAGAAACATCAACTGTTAGATGGCCATGAGATCTGTGGCAGAAAATTTTACTATCAGATAATATATTATGACTTTATCATCAAATAACAGAATTTTTCCATTACAATCTCCTCTCTTTTGATAAGAAAATAATATTTTAGATTAATTCCATAAACTTTTATTTTCTCTAATTTTTTTTCTTGTGAAAATATTTTAGATTTCTTAAGAGCTCTTGAGGAGCAAAGCAGCTTGATAAATTTGACCGGCAGCCAATCAGAAAATGAGCATCAGAAATAATGTTTATATGATTTATTTGAACTTATTTTTATTAACAACAACAACAGAAAACAAATTTAACATAAAAAAATTTATGGGATTAATTTTTTTTTATTTTTGCATATTTTTCCCCCCTGATTTTCCCTCTAACTTTCTGCGGTTTCCACAGCGCCCCCTGGGATCCCCCACTCAGACTACAGCTGCTGTTTACCTCCGTTGGTGTCCTGTCCCTGCAGCCCCTCAGCATTCACTACATGGACCTGAGTGACCAGCTGAGGGTAGCCACACATCCCTGTCCAACAGGTCTGAGGAGGATCGTCCAGAGTCAGCTCTCTGCAGAGAGAGAGTTTATAGAAACACTGAGATATTTCAACCTGAAGGAGTTTCTGCTGCTGCGCTCCAATAAAGCAACAAGCACTTTCTCTTCATTTTGAACACAAACAGAAAGTTTAAGGATGCAATGTTTATAACGTTAGAAACAAAACTGATAAGCTCATTATTTCTGCATCTTTAATGAGTATTTTTTGTAGAGATTTAAGAGTTAAGATTTAAATGACCATAGAACCCGGCAAAGATCAAACCGTCTTTATAATGTCTTAAAGAGGTTGAATTACAAACTTTCTTGGTTGCTCCTCATAATTACTTGCAATCTGAAGGCACATCAGTGAAGACCCGGAGCAGAAATTCTCCCTGCTGCCCGGGGTCAAAGGTGGTGGGGATGATGACGTATCGACCTTCCTTTAGCTCCTTCCTGAGGAAGACGCAGCGCGAGTTGATGTAAATGGAACCGGCTACTTTCTGCTGGGCTGTGTGCATACGGTACTTTCGATTCAGTTCCACCTGCAGATTGACAAGATGTTAGAGGAGAAGTTTGGAAAAAATAGAAGCAATCGTGTTTTTATTGGGGTATTTTGTCTTTCTTTTTTTGATGTTTTTACCCTGTGAATATCAAAGCCGATAGCAAGATTTTCCCCTTTGCCTTCTTTGGGTGTGGCTCTCTTCTCTTTTTGCTGCAAGCAGATCAGCACCTCGTCCTCCACCTTCTTCACGTCAAACACATACTGGTAGGAAAAAAACAAGAATCCGTTATTACCCCCCACGGCTGGTGACCAGTGATGAGTTCAGCTTCTATGCACCTCAAATATGGAACAAACTTCCAGAAAACTGCAAAACTGCTGAAACATTGAAACACTAAAACTGAAACCCACCAGTTCAGAGTTGCTTTTAAACCATAATAAATGGAACACTAATCAACTTAATTTAAACTTAATTAAAATAAAGTTTAATTTTAATTCAATTAAAATTAAGTTACATTTTAATTTAATTTAAATTAATAAATTAATTAGGCAGAAAGGTATGTCGTTTACACTGCACTCAGGTTGTGCATTTTTTTAAACTAAGTAACTAAGTAAAGTAATAAAAACAATATTTTTGAAAATAAGTAATCAGTAACGTAAATGGAGAACTGTCTTGGGGAATTAATCAGTAATTAGCAACTAATTACTACATACAAGTAAGACTGGACATAATAAATGAATAACGTATATCCCCATATCTGTTGATATTGATCAATATCAACAGATAATACGTCTGATAGAATATTCAATAATTTCACTGAACTGCAAAGAATTCTGGGAAATGTAGGCAGAGGAAAGCTTTTAGCTGCTCAACTTCTCATGACCAGTTAAGCTAGATTGGTGGCATCAGCTTACTCACTCACTCTTTGGTTACCTAGCAACAACCTGTTGAGTAACAAGCAGGTTCAAGTTGTCCCCAACTTCAGTTGCCTAGCAACAACCTGTTGAGTAAATTGCACAGCAGCAGTTTCATGTTTTGCCACTGTCCCTCGTAACTGCTTAAACATAAAAATCAGCAGCGTGGAGAGAAAGCTGGATGAAACAGGGAAGTTTGGCACCACTGGTTTGGCAGCATTTCTAATATTTAAAACAAAAAAACTGATCAATAATTATCAATGTCAACTGATATAAACCCCTTATATTGTGATATGTTTTGCATCCATATAGTGCAGCCCTATTTATAAGTAACTTGACCAACACTGCTGCTGACCGACCTGAGGGTTCTGCAGGAAGGTGGTCTTGTGGTTGATGCAGCCTCCAGATCGGTTCCGAAGAGGGTCCTGGCGGTGGATCCAGGAGCCCCTCATCACCTCCTCCTCCCAGGTCTTGTGGATGCTCAGGTAGGAGGTGTTGATGAGGCGGCAGAGGATCAGGTCAGTGAAATACTGGCAGAAGTCATCAAAGTTCATCCTGCAGAAGGACAGGCAAAGAGGAGAAGATAGACCGGAGAGAGTCGAAACCGGCTGGAGGAAAAGAGGAAGTTCTTAAATGGGTTCAAAATGAAAGGAAATCAGAGCAAAGAGGAATGTTAACAAGTTACAATGAGCCTTTCAGCCTAAATGTTTTGGCTCATCAAACAAATATCAGACAATGATAAACTAAGTAAAAAAAAACTTTCTTTATAGATTTATTTGGTTAAACGAAAAATCCATCCAGACCAACTCTGCTCCACTTAAAATTGCAATTGATTCCCTTGTTCAGTCATGAATTAACTGTGATTAACATTATTTTTCAATTTCATTTTTTCAATGAAAAATATCTTTTGTTTGATTTACAAATAAAAGATATGCTGCAGTTACTTTTAAGTTGGAATAAGTTTTCACCATATCGTCAACCAGAAATAAAAAAAACGCACAAATTTTTTTTGGAGTGAATTACGGTTCATATGAAAATCTAAATTAGCAGTACAGTAACTAATGTACCAAATAATGCATCTAAAAATGCAAAAAATAAGAACTTTTCAAGCTTATTTGATTCTGCAGTGTAACATAAATGAATATTTATCATTTTCAACAGTAATAATTTAACATTATCACTATTATTTGATTTTCAATTTTATTTATTTGATGCTGGCCAGGAAATCTTAAATTCTCTCTGCATTACACCTAGCAATATTAAAATCTTTTGTATTTAATAGTAGTACTATTAGCAGTATTGTGTTGCAGGATCATCAGTTTAACCCGTGATAGTCATATTGGTACAAAGTGTTAGAAATATTCTGGGTCTCACCAGAACTCGCCGTCATCCTGCACGGTGACGCCTAGCTTTTCTCTCTCACTCTTGCTCACCTTGTTCCACTCCTCAGAGCTGAAATCAGCAAGAACACATGCACCTCGCTGAAGCAAACCTGCATTTTTTTATTTCACACACAGTCTATCGCAGATATTAAAACACGTTGTTTTTTCTTCTTTCAAAGTTGTACATTAAAAGAAACTCAAAATAAATTAAAAAGTAATATTTTACCTTCTCTGACTTGCTTTAATATAAATTAGTTGTATTTATAAAGTGCATAGAGTTTTGCAGACTCCTTTGTTTGTGTTTTTTCCAGACATTACAAAAAAGGTTCAAATGAAATGGGACAGAACGTTTTAAGACCGATAAATGATGAATAAAAGACATTTGATAGATTTTAATTGTTAAATGAAAAGGTTACTGACTTTTTCAGACAAATTAGCATAAAAATGTTTTTGTTCAGTATCTTATTGACCTAACTATCTAGATGTCTACTACAACTATCACTTCTGCTACCAATAATACTAATAGTACTCGTAGTACGTAGTAGAGGTAGCAGGTATACTACTACTGCCAAACTGGTAGCACTACTTCTGCTATTACTAATACTTCCATTTTTGCTACATCAACCACCACTGTAACAACTATTAAACAAATAAATAAGTAAATGAATGAAAACAAATAATGTATCAGTCACACATGATAAAATAGAATGCTCCTACTACTATTTATACTCTTACTACTATTACATACATAATAACAATGAATCATTCACACGACACAATGAACTGCTTTAGTTTGCATAGCTCAAAGCTAATTCTTAATGTCTGCTGTGTGTTCACGGCTCTAGGGAATAATTATAACTTCTCTAAGTGTGTCTCTGTTTATGATCGACTGCTCCCTCCTAAAAGCCTTCCAGCCTCCACTCAGCAACAGGTTTGATCAAACCTCAGCTAAATAATTCAGCGACAGTCACTGAATGAGATGATTCACGTTTCTTTAATGACATCTGTTTCTTTCACCCCCATCAATAATTCATATTCCATTATTACCCAGACTTGCCACCTCCCTGCTTGGTTTCTGTAGAGGGAGGACCTTTATGTGAGTGTTATCTGTTCCTCAGTGGAGCAGCTATGGATGAGTGAAGCAGAAATCCTGAAACCAGCCGTCTGAAAGGGCTGAATTCACTCCCTGTTGTTCACTGGGAGGCCCATTAGCTTGATTGCATTTCCATTTTTCAGTGTCTGCGTGACATTTCCCACTGTGCTGCTCTCTTGTCTACAATGTGTGCATTATTTATGGGTTGATCTCTGTCCAGTCATCTGAGATTTGCTTATTCTTTTCATGCAGTCTCTTAGAAATTAGCGTGTCAAAGTCAGACTCAGAGGAACATCTCACTTTTGGAAATTAATTCAGAGAAAATGTTTAGACCGTTGCACAGCAAGGTCATATATTAAACGATATATTCATTGTTCCTCCTCCTTTAACAAACACAGACAATTCAGTTACATCAAAATTATGACCGATGAGAGCAGCTTCAAGAAGTTTGAAAATGAAACATTTGCAGTATTGTGTTTACCTGTCACTCCACGGGCCGCTCCACTCCTTCTCCCCCCAGGGGTTCCTCATGCGGATCATGTGCAGCTTCTCCGATTTGAAGAAGGCCAGCAGTCCGTGACCGAGCCGCACCTTCCGAACATCTGTCACGGCATAGGCGTGGCCTTTGACTAAACCACAGTCCAGCCGAGCCTCCATGTCCTCCACTGTGGTCGCCTGGATAAACGAAAGAGTCAGGATTCTGGAAGAACCAAAAAGCTAAAGACAACATGATCCTTTACTCTTTGAAATCCATAAAAAATAAACATCTGGGTCAGTGGGAAGATCTTTGTAAAGCATCTACAGGGGTTGGACAATGAAACTGAAACGCCTCTCATTTTAGCACCAATACACACAGCAAGACTGGTGAAAGATTGGTTTGATGAACATGAAAGTGAAGTTGAACATCTCCCATGGCCTGCACAGTCACCAGATCTAAATATTATTGAGCCACTTTGGGGTGTTTTGGAGGAGCGAGTCAGGAAACATTTTCCTCCACCAGCATCA